>MU405327.1:56075-112770 GCA_022836615.1 Annulohypoxylon bovei var. microspora
CTTTCTTATATTTAAACAATTTAAACAAAACTAAAATTGCCCTTACATCGAAACACCATTCAAAAATAAAAAACTTGCCCCTCAAAAACACCCCCACCCCCCCCCCCCCCCCCGAAATCAATACCACTCTACTAGCGAACATAAACTGTAGTTCTCTGGAGCTCACCGTCCTCGAATTCGCGCTCGAAAATACGCCAAGATGTCCGACAGCAAGGGCTCGGCGTACGGCACGCCGGCGTCGGACACGTCCTTCCGGCGGAATTACGACCTGGACGAGTACGCGCAAAAGGCCAAGGTGCGGGAGTCCGCCGAGAAAGAAGAAGCAAAGGCGCGATACGAGGCCAAGATGGCCGGCAAGAAATATTACAAGCCTATGACGGGCGACGAGACGCACACGCGGGCGCGGCGAGAGATCATCGACCTCGAGGCCAACGTCGGCAAGACTACACTGGTGCCAGCTGGCGCGGGCCAGGGCAAGCGTGGTCGCAGCGCCGGATTCTACTGTAGTGCATGCGATCTCACATTTAAGGATAATATGCAATGGGTCGAGCATATCAACAGCATGCAGCATCTGCGCAACGTTGGCGAGACGGGCGAGGTCAAAAAGGCTACCGCGGAAGACGTGCACAGGCGCATAGCCGAGGTATGGGAACGGCTGCAGGAGCAGAAGAAGGCGAGTACCACGACGTTGAAGGAGCGCCTAGAGCTGCGCGAAGAGGAGGCAACTAAGGAGAGGGAGGCGAGGCGACTCAAGAGGCAAGAAGAGCTAGCTAAGAAGAAGGCCGAGAAAGAGTCTGCTGAGAAGGTCAAGGTCGAATACGGGCAGGATGTCCGAGTCGAGGGCGAGCATGACGAGGATGATATGATGGCCGCGATGGGGATTACCGGCTTCGGCACATCGAAAAAGAAGTAAACCAATGATGGCGAATATAACAGATACCTCGAGGCATACCATTTACACATCTGGAGTTGGCATATGGGTCGGGTAATTATTCCGTGGCATTAGAACTGGAGTTTGAATTGGTTTGGCTTGGTTTAGGCTGGGTTATCTGGTTAGTAATTGCTTTATTTTTATTTTATGATAGTATTTTGTGAGTGTATGTTGATTCTTCTCTTAGTATACCTACCTACCTACTCGGTAGCATATGGATGATCCCTTTGTGGCGAAGAAAAAGAAAAAGGGGCATCCATGACTGTATGTCATAAGATATCACAATAGCTAAAACTAGTAGCTACGAATGGTACGTTATTTTGCTATTAATTCATATGTATTTACGGCGTTACTTCATAAGACTGTTCCGCGGATTCATCATGCGTGTGGGCCTATGTGCGTACGGAACAATTATATTTAATTCGCACCTACGTACATACATAGGCCAGGCCACTATCTGCTGTTGGTTACGTCAGATAGGTACCTACTAGGTACTACCCGCTCCTACCTCAATTAAATCAACCAGACTCGAGCTGCTCGAGGTAGAACTTTACATCTTGTACACTTTGTACCTATGCCGCACTCCTTAGCAGGTACAATACATCCCACTTGGGTTAGGTATTTACCCCACCAACAATTGCGAAACTTCGAAACTTCCCTTTCGTTATACTCTATCGTTAAGCCGTTTTTGGAGTGAACCTTATGTAGGTAGGTAGGTAACGTTAAATTCAAATACCCAAATACCTACCTATTTGAGTCGCACTTACGATTACACGATTAATCCTACGGCAATCCTCCCAGGACGGCGGGACAATTCGTCTTACAACTCCTTACCTTCAGTTGCACAACGTGATACGAACCACCAAAATGTCAGCACCCAGTGCTCCATCGTCATCGTCGCAGACGACGGGAGCGGCCCGACTCCTTCAGCGCCAACTTAAGGAGATGCACACGTCGCCAGACCCGTCCGGTATCTCGGTCGGATTAGCTAAGGAAAGCAATGTCTTCGAGTGGGAAGTGATCCTTATGATTAACGACGACTGCAAATACTATGGCGGTATGTTTCCTAACCAAGTATACACTCTCTCCCCAACCTAATTTCTACGCATTTCTCTGCCGGAATCATAATACCACCTCGTTGTCGAAAGAGATTGGTCTCTATATTTAACTCGGCTAACGCATTAGAAAACTTAGGGGCCAACTTCCGGGCTGTTATGACTTTCCCGCCGGAATACCCCCATCTGCCACCTAAGATCGTCTTTCAGACGCCGATACCATTCCACCCGAATATCTACCCGAACGGCGAACTCTGCATCTCGATCTTGCATCCGCCCGAGGAGGACAAGTACGGCTATGAGAGTGCTGCCGAGCGATGGAGTCCGGTACAGACTCCGGAAACGATTCTCCTGAGCGTTCTCAGTCTCTTTAACGAACCTAACGACGAGAGCCCCGCTAACCTCGATGCTGCTAAACTGTTACGTGCTGAGCGAGAAGGTGGGCCTAAGGAATTCAGGAAGAGGGTGCGGAAGTGTGTGAGGGAGAGTCTGGGAGAGGATTAACTGAGGTAATCTGAGTCAACCGAAATTCACAGCCACGCAGTGGTATCCTAAGCATTATAGCGATTCATGACCTTGACCCGATGGAAGCCAGGAGACAATTTTAGGGACGCATCTCCAAGTTGGATCTTGTCTCTGTGGGTGCTGGCTTGGCCGATTTCTGAGCATGTGGGGTGGCGTTCCTGGGCCAGGTATTCCTCGGCAAATATTCGAATCCATTCAGTGATTTCTGTAATTCGTGTCTAGCATTAAGCATTTGGACTATATTGTCTCTTTTCAGTCGATGACCCCGAAAACGCGCCCCAAAACTCGATCCCACTCCTCATCCCACCGTAGATTGCTCTCTTTCTTAGCCCCTTTACGCAGGATCTGGAGCTCGGCCGATCCCTCGTCGCTAAATAACCGTTTCAAGATAGCGGCTAGCTCGTCTGCTTTCTCGAAGCCACATCCATTTACCCCTTCCTTGACCAACTCGTCGAAGCTCTCGTATCCCGAGTAGGCTGCAACTGGCAACCCCGACCCAAACATGTCGACTACTTTCATGGGTAGATCGACACCTGAGCTGGACATGTGGAGACATATTCCGAGATCGGCGCAACTCAGGAGCTTGGCATAGTCCTCCATTGAAAGCCACGCAGTTAGTATGCGAATGTTAGGTAGTTTCCCTACTTTCTGCAGGTCCCGGATTTTCTCCTCGTAAAATGCTTTCTGAGGACCACGTCCCGTGATAATTGCAAGTATTGGATGGGCAGTCTCTTCCTTGGCATAAGTGACCAGTGCCTCGAGCAAGAGCGAAAAATCCTCGTCGGGAGTCCAGGAAGTACTGCTCACTATGAGCCTGGTTTGACCTGCCATTATATTCGACGCGATATCTTTCGTCTCTGGCAACTTCTCGAGAAAGTCCCTACGGTCTGGTAAGGACTTAAGGGGTTGAAAAATGGAAGCTGGTCGATCGTGAAGAGTAAGGATTGGTGCCGTGACATTATAAGGCTCTCGTTCTAGTTGCTTCTTCATCGCATGGGTAACCGTAATATTGGCGGTTGGAGCTGCCTGTCCCAATGCGCATTCGTAGGCCTTGGAGATTTTGACAAAGGGGTGATCCCGTCCCTTGGTCCCGGCAAGTATTGTCCAGCCATAGTTGTGCCAGTCAATCATGAGGTGGGTATTTCGTAGGATAGAAATGAGAAGAGCAATGGCTAGAGTTGGAATAGATGGTGGGTTCTGTGATATATGTCAATGTGGGGTCATTGCGAAGATGTTAAAGGGGCTGTACCTGGACTAGAAGCCACCTTGCAGGAGGCGTTCGGTAACCCAATACTTGAAAGAGGGTCCAGATCTGCCATAGCACTTTTAGAGGCCCGGAGATGATGAACGGGATTGACTTAGACCTCAGTATATTCGGCGGAGCTGCTAATGGATAGATCTGGACTCGGGGGTTAGAAAGAAGGTCTGGGTGAGGGGGGGATTCTGTACAATGGATGAATCAGCATAAGATCTCTGTCAAAATAATATTTAATAGGGATTAAAGATACCATGATATCCAATAAGATCAACCCTGCCGCCATGTCTAGCAACACTTAATGCATGGTACTGCATGCGTGGACTTCGGCCAATGTCTCCAAGGACTAAGACTTGGACAGAGACGGATTCCTTTGAAGCAGGCGAGTGTTTGACGTAGCGTGAAGGGAGCATTGTCAAGGTCACAACCAGGCCAAGTAACAAGCCAAAAGCTGTAAATGCTAGGACAATGGCAAGATACGCCATGTCGGAATAGTAAGACGTTGTTACTTGAATACGGTGTTAGTTACAGGCTTGGTAATATCTAGAAGCAAATGGGGAGAGAGACTTACTAAAAAAACGAGTGAGTTATACGATCAGACGGCTAGATCACTGTATGCATGTCCATGCCCTCATACTCTCTTTTCATAACTTGGTAACGGCATCGGCAGATGAATGTTAGTGAGTAGATAATTGTGACCCCATTCACAGGTATACTAAGCAACCGTTAGTACATTTAATAAAGGTAGATGCCTTATATCGAGTTACCTACATAGTAGTAGGCGGGTATTACTAAGATGTTGTCGATGTAAGGTTCTAAGGTTTCAAGGTGTCTTAAACGATAATGCGTATAGCAATCTTTGTTTATTGCATTCGTGGCATTCGTGGCATTTGTGTTGTTTGATAAACCAATAGCGTTGTGGCATCCGGCAATGGATGTTGCATTATCCCCGCAGAAGTACAGATTACTTTCGGTACCAGCCCTAGCTTCTGTCATTGGATTATTTAGGCCTATGAACTTAAAGTTTGGGGAGCTTTGTGTGCCAATCTGGCCTATTGAGCCTAGTAATCTTACTGTAACTAAGTGAGAGATTACAGGCGTTTATCTGTGTGGTTGTACCTAGATACCTGGGTACTAGTAATGCGGAGGATGCGCTGCAGGCTGCATCATACCCAACTCGCACTAGATCGGAAAGAGCAAAGATTTATCTAGGAACCGCATTCAGGAACCGGGGGCAGGGGGGCAGGAGGTAATGTTCACCTTCCTTCTTCTCGACGACTACCGCTCGTTTTTTTCTCCTCCATTCTTTTATCATCAGAAGATGCCACCATTGCTTGTTCTCTTTGGATTACTTTTCACTGTCTATTAAGATTGTACTAAGGTTGTTTGTTGTCTACTATTGTTCATATTAGACATCTGGAATATTCATTTACCAAGGTCCAATCGCTTCCAACGCGCGCGAACATAATCAAACCCCTGTTCCATCTTTGTCAACAGCCAGATATACGTACGATCCGTCCCTCACAAGGCCATCCGACCCACTTTGACTTTCCACAAACTGTCAATTGACAATTCTATACTTATTCGTTGTGGTCCCATCCCTATGCGATAAGGTAGGGAAACAAAGAGAGTCTCCAAGACTCTTAATACTGTCACTATCAGCTAGACGAGTAGGTCTACAAGATCATTGAGCGACATTATGGCATCCTCATACGCCCTGCCGCAGCCTCCGTTACCACATAACCACGGTCATACGCATTCCCACTCCCACTCACATTCGCACTCGCCCCCGTCTTTTGGTCACTCAAGATCGACCCGTTCTCTACAGACCTATTCCCAAGGCCAGAAGGCCGAGGTCGGCCACGACCACGACCACGACCACGACCACGACCATGACCACGACCATGACCATGACCATGACCATGACCATGACCATGACCACGATCATGATCACGATCACGACCATACCGATATTGACACTCAGGCCCAGGCACGACAAAACATGACGCAGTACCGAGCCAACTCATTCATACCTTTGCAAAGACGAGAAAATCGCCCGTCTCCCCTGAGACAGACCACCGAGGACCTACCTAGCCCACAGAAAAAAGACACGATGAGCATCCCGAAGACTTCAAACTATGACGCTCCTGCTGGCACTGTTTTACATGAGCATGCGCATGCGCATGATCATGATCATGATGGTCACCATCCACATGCAGCGACCTACTCGAAGTTTACAGCATTGCTGCTCCCATATACTTCGAGGTGGCCATTAGTCCATGCGATTATGACGGAGAAGGACTCGCGTCGCATTTTCTATTTCATGGGGTACGACTCAGACTGATAAGAATCATTGTTCCTATGCGCAGAACTGACTATATCCTTTTCTAGAGTCAATTTCTCATTTATGGCCGTTCAAGCCGTATACGGTTACCTCACCGACTCCCTCGGGCTTCTGAGCGACAGCATACACATGTTCTTCGACTGCGTGGCTTTAGCGGTAGGCCTTTTTGCATCGGTGATGAGCAAATGGCCACCTAGCGAGCGATTTCCTTATGGATTTGGGAAGATTGAGACGCTGAGCGGATTTGCCAATGGCGTCTTCTTGATGTGCGTCTTGATTCCGTGCAACCGAAACAATTAGCTAACAATCTATGTAGACTTATCAGCCTCGAGATCATGTTTGAAGGATTCGAGAGATTATTAGAGGGACGAGAAACTAAGAGGCTTCGGGAGCTCTTCATCGTTAGTACTTTAGGATTGGTTGTCAATCTGCTAGGTATTTTCGCTTTTGGCTCCCACGGCCACAGCCATGGCCATGACCATTCACATAGTCATGGGCATTCTCACGATCTCAGTCACAGCCACAGCCACGACAAGGACCACGATCACCATGATTGTAGCTCGCACCATGAGCATGAGCATAAGCACGATCATGGTCACGGCCATAGCCATGCCCATGCTCATCATGACCATGATAACGAAAATATGCACGGGATCTATCTACATATCCTTGCGGATACCCTCGGAAGTGCCTCGGTGATTATATCAACAGTCTTGACTTACCTGATCCCATGGTCCGGCTGGGATCCTTTAGCGTCCTTCTTGATCGCGTATCTGATTCTCATTACGGCAACACCTCTAGTGAAGTCCTCAGCCCAACGTCTACTACTGACAATCCCGGCAGACACGGAGTATAATCTCCGGAATACGCTGTCCGAGATCACAAACCAGCGAGGCGTTGCCTCGTATTCAGTACCTAAGTTCTGGGTGGATGACGGCGCCGGTAGTGAGTCAGGGGCTAAACTCCTAGGGGTGATGCACGTAGCAGCTATACGAGGAGCAGACATGGAGGAGGTTCGAGATAGGGTTCAGAACTACCTCAACAAGCGTGGGATCGATCTCACGATACAGGTGGAGAGAGAAGGGGACACGACGTGTTGGTGCGGGATGGGTAGGCTCGGCGGCGGTCTGCCTAAAGGACTGAGCGCTTATTGAAATGGTTAAAACGGTTGGCGTGATGAACAGGTTGCTTTACTGAACGAGAGGGCCGGAGTCAATGGAAGGGTGTCACACACGAAGTACACCCGAATCCTAGGAATCATTCGGCTTCACAACTCTCGACGACCGGCGATATTTTATTTGGACAACGTACATGTTGGTTGGAGAGGGTATGTCGGTGGGGATATCGACGGCGAGGGCGGAATAGAGGGAGACGGGGAGGCGAGAAAACGAATATACCCATGATATACCTACCCAAGGTACCTAACGTATCTTAACGTTCTGTATATACTTCTTCCGGATAGAGAGCGTATGCACCACCATACAGAAGCGAATCAAACGATCCAATGTTTATTTTCATGATGTTTATTACCTACGTTACCTTTTTAGCATATGACAATGACGTAAATATTATACAGGTACATGCGTATAAGTCATGTCGTGTAAGGCACAAGGACGGCTTCTGCCGGCTCCTAGTTTGGCGGGCCGAGCTAGTACCTGCCTACAGTACCTAGGTATTTAACTTACGTAATAATCGGCCGGTGAAAGCCTGATGATAAATTCATGATGTTCAGGGGTTAGATATGTGGATGAAGCACAATATTTTGCTGCATACCGTATGTATTGTATATTCTTATGAGAGAATCCCACTCGCACTTAATGATGGACGGGAATGCTGTTGATAAGAATAGCTAGTGGACATATGGATGTAGATCACTTTGGCGGGGTGTTTGTTTCGATTTTTGGTATCGGATGTACATATTGTACATGTCGCTACCTACCTACCGTCATTCGAAGTTTACGTAAGAATGATAATACCTTTATGTTTCAATTCCATTGAGCCGACTTGGCCGAGGCACAATAACCCCCGGTTCAAACACCTAATATTATTTAGTACTTCATAAAGAGGTATCAACTATTTCGGATGGGAATGAGTGAGTGAAGAATGATAAATATTATATTGGGGTGAAATATCAGTATTTTATAGTCGACGGAAAGAGAAATGAATGAAGACGCACGTCATTTTTAAGATGAGACGCCGTGGACGTCTTATCAGATCTAAATGTACTTCCAAGTTCCATGTAAGGGAAACTAGAGTGGATACGGTACCGATACTTAGGAAACTTTTTTGGATGGTAGGAACGGGGACTTTGCGCCTGCCGAGGTTTGAGTTGCTTCTGACGTTTGCTCGGCTTTCTATTGCCGAAACATTGGACGAACAAACGGACTCTTACTTTCCCATCTGATAAAAAGTCAGCTCCCTTTTGTTACGCTTCGGACTTCCGCTTCGTTTGTTCGAGATTCGACAGTACCGCACTTGGGCGCAAGAGGTTGAAATTGCTAGGTATAGTCGGAACAACAATAGTAACCGGGATTCCATATTGTTTGTGAATTCGCGCAAAGGAATAACTCCGAGTTCCTCGATTCTTGATATCGTCTACACCTAGACATCCCTTAGCCCAGGTTCTCGTCTTCGCGCCGCGCCCGACAAAAGACATATTCGCTCTCTCATTTATTCTTCATAGAGCGAGAAACCCCGCAACTTGGTAGATCGCGCAGAAGTCGGAGCGTCGCTGCTATGTCTTCCAACGAGAAGCACAACGGCATCAACGAGAAGCTGCACTCCTCTCTACCGTCCCCCGTCGCCGACCACCTTCCGCACATCCCTGAGACTAAGGATGAGCTGAAGGCCGACCTAAAAGCTGGCGAGAAGGCCGTTACCTCTAGCATACGATCCTTCGCCGCCGGCGGTTTTGGTGGCGTCTGCGCCGTTGTCGTCGGACATCCGTTCGATCTGGTCAAGGTGCGCCTGCAGACCGCCGATAAGGGCGTGTACTCGTCCGCTATCGACGTAGTGCGCAAGAGCATCGCAAGGGATGGGTTAAGAAGGGGTCTCTATGCCGGTGTTAGTGCGCCGTTGGTGGGTGTTACGCCTATGTGTATGTTGTCCCTTCCCATCCTCCTACCAGGTTTTTACGCATAGTAGTCAAATGAGACTAATATTCATCTTTTTGCAGTCGCCGTATCATTCTGGGGTTACGACGTTGGTAAGCGAATCGTAACCGCCTACTCTCCCCCCAGCCCTACAGGCGCCCTCTCAATCGGCCAGATCAGTCTCGCCGGCTTCTTAAGCGCCATCCCCATGACGGCCATCACCGCACCTTTCGAGCGTGTCAAGGTCATTCTGCAAGTCCAAGGCCAACGACTCAAGCCCGGCGAGGAGCCCAAGTACAAGGGCGGCCTTGACGTCGTGCGCCAGCTATACCACGAGGGGGGCGTCCGTTCCGTATTCCGCGGCAGCTTGGCGACGTTCGCACGAGACGGTCCCGGCTCCGCTGCCTATTTCGCCGCCTACGAGTACATCAAAAGGCGGCTCACCCCCATAGACCCGGAGACGGGCAAACCGAAGGGCGATTTAAGTCTGTTAGCTATCACGGCGGCGGGCGGCGCCGCAGGCGTTGCCATGTGGATTCCCGTGTTCCCTATCGACACTATTAAGAGTCGGCTGCAGACAGCCGAGGGTAATGTGAGCATCGGCGGCGTATTTAAGGAAGTTTACGGCAGAGGAGGCATTAAGGCGTTCTTCCCCGGTTTCGGGCCCGCTCTTGCGAGAGCGGTGCCGGCGAACGCGGCGACCTTCTTGGGTGTCGAGTTGGCGCACCAGTTCTTCCGGAAGATGTTTGATTAATCGTCTCGTCACTGGATAGGCGGCAAGCGCGTTGCTACAACGCATCCTACGCATTACAGGGTGTGACGAGGCTATTTGCATAGAAGAACCGAAAGTTTCAAAAGGGTGGCCGTTAAGAGCAGAAAGATGAAGCCACTAGTTGTTGGGCCTAGATACCTAAACGAGGGAAAGTCTCCCAAGAGGCTAAATAGAATACCTCCCCTAGAGTATAGGACATGAGCGTATGAGAGTGTTGGAATTGCATATCTAGGGCGTTTTTAGGGAGTGGGCCTTGTATTGATTCACATCGTCGCTTAGGGATCTGAGCCAAGTTAGATATGTAGAACGTCTTTGTCTCCATGGGTAGAAATGGGAACTGCCGTTGATACAGGAGACCTCCTTTCTTCTAGAAAGCGCAGACAATAGGCAACTGGCGAGTAGACGATTTTATATGCTTACACGCTTCCTACCCGAAGGGGTGTATTCACGTCGTACCATATTTAACCCCGCCCTACTTTGTTCTCGTGCGGAAGTAGGCGCTTACTTGCGCCATGCAGCCGAGTTGGCGTACATATCGCGAGGAGATTAGATATGTCGTGCAATGCAGAGGCGTATCGAGGTACGCATAGACAGAACCCCCGGAGGCATGGATGGGGTCTGACGAGTCGCATGCAGGTCGAAAGCCACCCGGAAGATCGATGGTAACATGGATAAGTCGTTATTTCCTGGTATCTCCTATCACTACATACGCCTATTTGTATTTGTATTTCATCCGTTGCTTTTCCCGCGAATCGAGCATACTGGCACCCGATTCAAATTTTGTCAAATGGGATGATTTCATGTATGATCAAGAGCGCACCCACGGTCTCGGGTTTACAGTGTAAAGCTAATAGCTCTCCTAGTCCACTAACATCCTATCACAATTTATGGGATTCAAACATAAGGTAGCTACCTAGTCACTTCGTAAGTAGCATTCATGATTGCCCAACTTTTAATGATATGGCACTCACTCTTTCATCTATGAATGATGAATAGCCAAGTACCCAACTCAACCTGCTTAATCGATATCACTACAATCTGAACTCCGACCCTCGGATCCCTTTCTTACTCCCTAGGGCAATGCAGACATCGACTGGCCAAGAGGTATCTTCTCAAACAAAAACCAAACAAAAAAACAACCGTGAAATGGAGGATTTGGGGAGGTGGGTATGGTAGAGTGGAAAGTTTGAAGACGCTAACCCCCTTTTAAGAACTTCCGCGATATCAACAACACAGCTATATATATGTACTTCAGGCTAGGAAAAGGTAGAAATAGTGCAGCCCATTAAAAGGTTCGCTATCAGACCGAGGAATTGTGTAGGTTATCGACGACGCTGTTCGATATGTAATGTTAACCGCCACTTCAGAAAACGTAATATTTGCTCGAGCATCTTATTCGAGATAAGACTCATGTTAGTAGTCTCGATTCGACGGAGCAGGTTGAGTTTCATATGATGGATCGAGAATTCATCGCTCGTTGACGGTCCATCGTCGTTTCGTCGAGCTAAAATCCCGGATTCTTTCGGCTTCTCCCGGGGGCCGAGGAGCACCCCAAAGACCTCCGTTGTTTGTACCTGGCCAGAGGCTGGGAAATGCGTTCTCGTCAAAGTTGTCATGCTCTTCGTCATGTTCGGACAGCGAGTCTGATTTCGAGGCGACCTTACTCGTCGGCTCTCTAGACTCAAGGTTGTTAGAATTAGGGCCATACGCTTGCGTCTTTGGGGAATCCTCGACCTTTCCCTCTGTTGTGTCTTTTTCATGACTGGGATTCATTAATGACGGCGGTTCTGCCTCCGTCGCTGGCACTTCGTCTTCCTGGTTTGGCGGCACCCATAGACCGACCGAACCTGATCGCTTCGCCCGGGTCGATGGGAAACTAGACACGCCACTGCCGACGGTTATCCCCCCGGTAGTCGCACTACTAGGCAATGCCGGCCGAAGAGAAGATGCCAGTACCGGCGATCCCCTTCGCATACTACCAAGCGAGGCGTTTGCCGAATTGCTGCGACTTCCCGGTGTCGAGCCTCCGTATAATGAGGCACCGAGGCTGATATCCTTTAGAGCAGAGCTAAGACCATTATTAAATCGACCACGGGAATTACGACCACCAGATGAAGAAGAACGGCTGATGATGGGCGGAGTGATGGAAGAATGGAGATGCTCTGTGTTAGCGAATAGCTTCAGCTCGAACATTTCCGACATCTTGGGTCGCTTGGTCGAGAGGGGCTCTTCAATCGAAGAAGCATGCCCGTTGTAAAGCTTCATGTTCACCCCCTCGTCAAATTCGGGCTTCCGTTGTGCCAGCGTGATCGACGACATCCCAACATCGATCAGAACCGGCTGCTGTGTGATAGCACCGATGAGAGCGTTGCAGCCGGCACCATGCGAAACAAGGACAACTACGTCTTCAATCTCAACTTCCTGATCATCATCAACGGGCAGACCATCGGAGCTACTCTCCTTTTGCGGAGACTTGGTAGATTTCAAACTCGACACTGTCTTGGTCACCATCTCTCCGGGGTTCTTCGTGGTACTGTACCATTCGACTAACCGGCACAGCCCTTTCCTAAACCTCTGATGCATCGACGCCCACTCTTCGGGTAGGACACCGCCCTCTCCCCACCCAAGATTTTCCCTACTAGAGTCCCATTGATAGTCGACGTCGACACAGGCGTCACGAGCATGCGCAGCATAACCTTTCGGTATAGTCTCATTGATCGAAAGAGCATATGAAGGAACGGGAGCTACGTATCCCGGATTCCAAAAGGGGTCAGAGGGGGCCTTATGCGCGGTCTTTGGGTCCAAGTTTCCAACCAAATCACCCGTGATTCTCGGCAAACCGCTTTTCAGAGCAGAAACGTTATCAAGACTAGAAGGAACATCAGACTCGGGGGTCATAGATGTAGCCAAGGGGCTCCCTCGGCTAGGAGAAGCATTCCATAGCTGAGTCGGGGTATTTGGAGCATGTCGGCTATGAAAGTGAGGGTAATCGTTGTAATTTTCTCTCCGTAGAAGCTCGGCTTTTGCAGTCATCAACATCAGGCTCGATTTGGGAGGTGGCGTAATATGTTCAAAGTAGTCGGGAGATAGCCATTCGCCGAGAAAGGGATCGAGTCGCAAAACGGACTTCTCGACTAGAGTCGGTGGCAAGGCCGGCGTACTTCGCGGAGAGGGAGATCTTTCGACGGGTGCGGGTAAGGAGGTGTTCGCAGCCAGGCCAGCAGCTATAGCGATGGATGTTTGGGCACAACGAAGAAAGGGCGAGCTATGTATCACAACCTTGTAGCGGCGCTTCTTCTGCTTGGTAGGGGTCGCGTCTGGTTCGTGATCGGTAGCGGCGTCCTCGTCATCTTCTTGTCTATCCTGCAAAATAGAAGCGATCCTAGCCCCGACGGTTTTAGACTGCATCCACCCGCCGTACGTTAGAGGGGGGTCATAAGGGGTAGGCGAGGAGAGGTGCCATTGCTCGTCTGTAGCATCGAGGCGGTTCCCGTGCCTAGATTCAATTTCTCATATATTAGTTTCGATATAGGATCTTGCAAGGTGCTGAAGTGGTTGAACAGGTTGAACAGGTTGAAGATGTTGAAGGGGTAGTATATGGCAAGGTACATGTACAAACCTAACTATGAATATGTAAGCCGGAGGGCGGCCCATATCATCTATTTTATGGCAACACAACAAAATAGATGGCGAGTTGTCGGGTAGCAGTATAGAGTTAGGGGTAGGGGTTATCCGTCTTTGAGTCCGACTCCAATAGAGTAAGTGTTGTAGATGGTTTCGTCAAATTCGCAAAGCGGCAGTTATGTATATGGTAGCTTTGACCAAATGCATGTGATTTTTGCCGGAGGAGCTTTAGGTAGCTGTCACGAAGGTGTCACTTTAAGTTACACAAGTCTCGGTAATTGGTGAAGATGTGGTAAATGAATTGCGGGTTTTGACTTAAAACAATTTCTCCTGTCGTGCAACTTTCGACCTCATATATTTCTAAGGTGGCTAGAATAGATGAGATGAGATGAGATGAAGAAAAGAAAGCCTAGAGAGCACACTAGGTACCTAAGGTATAATCATGAGGGAAAATAGAGCACAGTTAAGGTTCAATTAGGGTAGGTACTTGCGTTGTTCGCGCATCCCGCTCCAATACGTACATGCACTAAGTACACTACTGTCACTACATACATACCCAAGACATACCCAAGACAGCTGCCGTCTCCAAGCCTAGATGCAAGGGCGGAGACGGCGCATGACGATGAGGCGGGGCAACCTTGGAAGCTAGCGTATCTAAGTTCGCACAATACCTATTATTTATGGCTGCTCTCGCTGCGACGCAACTGTAACTGCAGGTGCGTCAATATTCAATGTTCTGTTGGTGGAATTGGTAGACGAATTGCGGCTACTACTAGGTATGCTGGTATGTAAGTAGCCAAGGGCTTGAGGTCTAGCATTCATGTTAAGAGACATGTGGAAGATCTGGCTGAGCTATTGGATGTTCCTACAAGCCCCTGCAATTCTAGCGCTGTTAACCTTGGAAGTATGTACATAGCCCGACCCGATGACGCTACAATGCTTGAATGTACTTAGGTACTCATCCGTGGATGGCAGAATGTATGGATGTACCTAGACAGAAAGTGGGTAATCGGAGATAACGCCTGCCGACACTGGCGCGCTATGAAGCCAATTCGTCCCTACCGCGCTTGTACGTACATACGTTGTACACGAGAAAAACCCCTGTTTAATTGAGCCTTAACGGGATGACCAATCAATATTCATTTCAAGGTACCTAGTAGTATTACTCTGTACATCATATTCCATTCACTGTTCAAATGTTGTCCCAAGACATCGATATAGTAGCACAACACGAACATCGCCATTTTATATCATCGCCCGTCCATGACAGGACATCGAACGAAGACCACCGAAATCTCTAGTGATAGTTGATCGCCTATCATTATGAAGCTCTCGAACGTATTACACCTCCCCGCGCTGCTGGCAGCGACACTGCTGTCTCCCGCACAACCCGTGTCGGCTGAGCACACCAGCAACTGGGCCGTCTTGGTAGGCACTTCGAGATTCTGGTTCAACTACCGCCATCTCGCCAACGTCTTGTCCATGTACCGAACCGTCAAGCGACTGGGAATCCCCGATTCGCAAATCATCCTGATGCTTCCCGACGACATGGCATGCAATCCTCGGAATGCCTTTCCAGGTACCGTGTATAGTAACGCAGATCGCGCCGTCGACCTGTACGGGGACAACATCGAAGTCGACTACCGGGGATACGAGGTTACCGTCGAGAACTTCATTAGATTGTTAACGGATCGCGTTGGGGACGAGATGCCGAGGAGCAAGCGATTGCTGACAGACGACCGGAGCAACATATTCGTTTATATGACAGGCCACGGAGGAAACGAGTTCCTGAAGTTCCAAGATGCGGAAGAAATCGGTGCTTTTGATTTGGCGGATGCGTTTGAGCAGATGTGGGAGAAGAGAAGGTAAAGAACCAGAGGAATCAAAAGCCATTTTTAGACTGACGATGATGTTGTTGGATAGGTACCACGAGATTCTCTTCATGATCGACACATGCCAAGCGAACACGATGTACAGCAAGCTCTATTCTCCTAACATCATCGCAACCGGGTCCTCCGAGCTGGATCAATCCTCGTATTCCCACCACGCCGATAATGATGTCGGGGTGGCTGTTATCGACCGGTATACATATTATAACCTCGAATTTCTAGAGTCCGAAGTCAAAGACCTAGGCAGTAAGAAAACGGTCGGCGATTTATTCGACAGTTACAATTACGAGAAGATCCATTCGCACGCCGGTGTCCGGTATGACTTATTCCGGGGCGGCCCGGATGCTGCACGGAGTCGGCTGCTGACCGACTTCTTCGGAAACATACAGAATGTAGAAGTGGATGGAGCTAGGAATAATACGGTCGATGACGAGATGTTAGCTCTTAGCAAGACCATAGCAAAACTGCGAGAGATGGCCGATGAAGAGGAAGAGGCTGCTGTAGTAAACAAGAGCAATGCTACAGGGTCGACCAAAGCTAATCCTCCACCGCCAAAACGAGTTCAGAAGGCCAAGCCATTGACGGATGAGAACTGGTACACGAAGAAACTTGTGGGTGCGACAGCATTAGCTAGTTGCGCTGCTTTGTGGGCTCTCGGGTCCTACTTGGAGACACCGAAGAATTAGAAAAAAGTAAAAATTCATCTCATGTTAATAATAAAAGAGAGTTCTAATACGGAATATCAAATTTGACATGATAACGGTATGCAAGTAGATATATTGAGTTCTGGGGTTTGTCAAGACATTGGGTACCTCCATGGCTTCCAATGGATATTTTGGGTTATACTGTAAGGGTTGGCTTCATTTACACATGCTGCACATGGTGGTTTTTAGGCGTTTTTTCTTCTATTCACAACATCTCTCCATCATTAATTACCCAGTATTTCACAGTTGCCCAACGCACATTGGTAGGTGAGATAAGATAAATAGATACAATTATTCAATTGATCATAATAGACTGCACGTGTGTACTTATATATAAGGAAGTACCTCAGGGTTTTCCGGGTTACAAGATTTATTTAAATCAAATTAACACTTCAAACTTTTTTCTCAATTTTCACTTTCACACCTCATCTCGCCTCGCCTTGCCTCGCCTTGCCTCGCCCAAAGAAGGCCTTACCATGAAACTACAGTTCCAAACATACCAATCAATGATAAGATTCGACCAATTACGATGACCTAGGAATACCGTTATCGTTCAAGTCACTTCAAGATGTCTTCTGAAAATCGCAAGGATAATATTCTACCACTAGAATCATTCACCCTAACAGCCGTCCCATCAAGCACACATAACATCGTATGGTCCCCTGATGCCGAACTGGCTATTGGATGCGACGATTGCGTCTTTCTATTCATCCCGGACTACACCATTCCCAAATCTCAAAAGGGTAGAGATCCCGGAGTGGTGCGCCAGTACAATGACGTCGCCCTCCGTTTCCCTAGCGTCGAACACAGAAGCCCGGAATTGAATCGTCCCCTATTCGACCTTGTGGGGCAAGAGTTTCCCGACTTCGAGTTCGTTCCCGGCGGGGGCGGCTCGGGCCCCGTCACTAGCCAGGGCAGTTCTATGAACCACCTCGTTGCGTTGGAGTGGTCCCCCTGTGGCCTAGGCCGGATGAGTCGATCTGCTCTCGCTGTGCTCACCGGCGCCGGCACCATCACCGTCTATTGCGAAGGCGCGTCGGATAGCAAGAACGCATTTAAGCCCCGCGGCCGTAGCGCCAGAACCTTGAAACCTTGGGTTGCTGCTTGGGGTGTTGGCGCAGGCCTACTTTTGCCCGCCGCCAAAGGACACCAAGTAGAATACACTAAAGAATACATCACGGCATTTGCGTGGGCGAGAGATACAGACGGCTATGGCGCACTACTAGCGTACGCCAATGACGATGATGACATCGTTATAGTATCTGTACAAGCCAGACACGATTCGAATGCGACTCCGGGCGATCGCGGCCAGTGGAGGGTTGAAGAGGTCGCAAGATTTACAGGTGCAGGGCCGCACCCGAAATCAAATGTGCGTATTCGAGTTATTGCTCAGACATTCGCTTGCTTGTATTGACGCTTATTTTAGCAGAGCGACCCGGACTTTTCACCCTCCGGCTCATCATTCTCGCTTAGTTGGGGCCCGTGGCTTAAAAGGGGAACTTCGAAGACCAGTATGATCTCTTACGTAGCCAAAGACTACGTTGGGTTAAGACAAGTCACTATCAAATCGCGGCATCTGGGAATGACATCCCCGAATGTAAAGGTTGATAAGGTTGACGCCGACGGAGTCTGCCTCTATCTAGCCCCAGATGCGTTCGTCGTCTGGGAAGATCTCGTAAGACATTGATTTCTCATAAAATATCATACGATTTCAAACTGATGGGATATGTAATACCAGATATGGACCATTGGGCAATCAAAGGTATGTCGCGGTATTATCGCCACTCCTATGCTCGCGAAGGCATTTCAAGTATCCTTCGACGATTCCCAATCTGGGAAAATGGCCAGGCACACTACATATGAGTGCGACAGCACATATTCTGAGTTAGAAGGCGATATCCCTACACAAAATCCCATTACCGGTATGTACTCAGCAATCACTGTCAGTCTCATACCCCAACTCACATCTTACAGGGCTCATCATTCATCCTCCTTCACTCTCTCAAACCACCACGACTCCTTCTTACTCACTAGTCCGACTCTCGGCAACTCACGAGAACGATGCTTGGTATCAGACAAATCTTCCGCTACCTCCTAATCCCGAAGACGGGATTGTCGGGCCCCGGTGGGCGACTGAGATCAACCAGATCGTCGAACATCAACTACCGCGGGCGATGGCATACAGGGCTGTTGTAGACGGGGGTAGTATCGGGTCAGAAGCCATCTCGGACGAGGATGATGAAATGGATGCCGAGTCACTTGAGGGATCGGAATATGACCCGGACGAGAATTTTGCCGGCATAGATACCGAGGATCAAGTCCATATCAACAGGGTCCGTATCTGGGGAATGACCTCTAGCCCGGGCGGAGGAGTCACCGCCGTTTTTATGAGCCAGCATAACACCGTATTCTATGGACGAGATACATTTGCAGGAGTAAAGTGCCGCGTCCTCTTCGGCAGACATGACAGCAGCGCGGACAAGAACGAAGAGGCCCTCACCACCCTAGCTATGAAGAAACTCAGCACCGAAGCTAAGACGTGGGAGTGGATGTACGGTCAAGGTCCTCCTGTGCCGGGAGTCGGCACCTCAAATATTCAGACCAGCGAAGATCGCAATGCCCTGAAGGACCATTTCGAACTGGTCGCCCGTCAGCAGCCATGCTCTTTCTGCGAGCTACCTTTGGAACCGAAAGGCAAGTTATGTCAGTGTGAGCAGGGACACCTTTTCGGTAAGCACCTCTAACTCCTACAAGTTCATTCGTGTAATAATCTAACAATACTCCCTGCTAGTTACGTGCGCGACTACAGGTCTCCCTATTCTGGCCCCGGGCCTATCGAGAACCTGCGGCGTGTGCGGCTCTAAGTGTTTGAATAGGGATAACCTCATCATCATGGCGCCACAGCTTAAGGACATCATTATGGACGAAATCTCTGATGAACTCTGCGGCAGCTGTGGTGGGAAGTTTGTGAATTAATACCACATACTTACGATAACTTAGGGACCTACCTAGGTAACTAGATAAGTACATTGGCGCGTAGCGAAATATTATACACTAGGTTAACTAGTAGGTATTTGATGGAGTATGCTGCGTATTAGTGGTAAAATCTCACATAGGTTTAATACTTTCTTCTCAAGTACCTACCTAAATAGATGAGTAAGCCATACATATTCAAAGCATCCCCAGGACTAGTTCAAGCAATAAGCTTAGATATTGAGAAACAGGTTTATGCTGGAATCCTCCCGCATCGGCAGTTCTACTTGCTCAACATTTATCATTTTATATCTTACCTGCGTAATTATTAGGATGTATTAATCCTTAGTATAAATTACAATAAACATCTCATAGGTAACCATACACCGGCTCTTTGAATTAACTTTGATTGAAGAATCTAAGAACAGCATCTTTCTCAATGTTTCATTGCTAACCAATTAGTTAGTGTCTGTTTCCTAACCCCCCTCCCCTCCCCCTTTTTTTACTAAACATCTACCTCATCTTGTAGTTAGGGGAATATGCTATTTTGTGTAACTATTTCACTAAACATCTAATCGCCTAACCAATGGCATTCGCAAGCGCTCTTTTTTAAGGGCACGGCAATTTCTAAAAGTTTGATATAATAGGTAACTAGGTAGTTTCAAAAAGCTCTAAATGACATGAAAAGAAGCTCCCTGTAAAAAGGAAGTGTAACAAGCTATATACTAGGTCCTAGTAAGATGTAGATACCTTTTGCACCAATGAAGGCTTCGATTGTCTAATATCCTATCGTCACATGACGATCATAATGACTCTAGGTGGAAGATGTGCACTTCTGGAAGAAGCCCTTGCCCTGGTGGTCCTTGTCCACCTCAGAGTGTGTCATGACACCGCATACCTTGGGCCGCTTGTCGTGGGTTCCGTTGTCCACGATGTACACAACACGTAGAGGTGTCTTAGCCTGGCCGCTAGAGACGGAGTCCTTCTGCCACTCATCGACTTTGCTGCTCTGCCAGTAGATGGGGTCTGTTGTAGCAAAATTAGCGAGAATCTTTAAGAGAGTGTTAGGGGTATAGATCACATACACTCGAACAACTGGGCGTTCTTGGTATTGCAGCCCTTGACGCCCCACTGGATCTTGTCACCGTTGCCGTAGTTGTGAGGGTCACCACTCTTGCCCTTGGTAAAGGCGGCCTTCTTAGCCTGAGCGTTCGCCCTATCCATGCTAACCTTGTATTCCGTGCGGGACTGGTCGCTCTTGGGGTTGCAGATGACCATGCTATCGCGGGTCTCGAGCTTGACAGCAGCACCGTTTTCTTCGACGGGCAGCGCGGAGACAGATGCACCGGCAAGGGCGAGAGAAAGAAAGATCTTGGTGAGCTGCATTTTGATGGAAGGAGGGTTTCAGAGTATGATAGTTTGATATCGAGATGGTAACGAGGTTTCTATGTTATTGCTTGAGGTTATCTGCTTGGATGAGGAAGTTTGATTGTTCATGGGATGAAGCTCTCCTTTTAAATCACATCGTTGACTAGGTATAGAAGACCTCGGATACTATTTCCTTACCAAATCGATATCCTTACATAGAGCAAGGCTGTACAACGACGATCTGAATTTAAGGGCTGAGTAGAGAAATCCATACATTGGGGTTTGAGGTGAGCTCAGCTAGACAACGAGGCGGGTCTGTGTTAAGAAATGTCGTCAGCTATAGCCTCAAGATATCCATCCAGGGTTACATGTAGACACAATCAATGTAGCGTCTAGTATAGGTAAAACTAGCAAGCTATCTACCTGCCTGCTTACCTATTCTCTGCCTGGCTTGCATATCAATCCGCTTAGGCCGGACCGCGCTTAGGCATGCAACTGTTACATAGTACTTTAGATAGGTACCTGTTGAATGGCGTTTGTATCCCGGATCATACATCGTATTTTTTCTACGGCTTTTGGGTGATACTAGGGCGATGGCTGACCTCGTGTGTCGATCCCGATGTAAACTATATTATAGGACAGACCGTAACTAAGTTTATGGCAAATCCGAGGTTTGGCGATGTTTCCATGGCGGATGTAGGTTATAGATCTTCAATGCATACTCAAGTGGTGTGCAGGTTGAAGAATAGCGTCGGCTGCTTTAAAAAAAGAGATCACTATACTTAGTGTCTATCAAGGAATATCGGTCCACTTCATACCTTACTGAGACAGAGCGAAGGAATCGTCATGCTGTGATGTGGGGAGCGATTGTCGTGGGTTTGACAAGTTGACAAGCTATGGTGGCCCATAGGTGGTACTGTGCCAAAAATAAATCAAATTTTGGAAAATAGAAGTAGCTATGCCTAATACGGTAGTTGTGTTGGTGGATATTAAGCCACATATTGGTGGGATGATAAATGAGTACATGCATTAATAGCTGGAGGTAGGTAGGTAGACGCATGGTACTTGTGTTCGCATACAAATTTAGCTATAAGATTATGTACCTATGGTCGCCTTGCTAAGGTCGCCTTGCTAATGAAGGCCTTTTACCTACCTACCTACCTACCTACTTACTTAGGTATGTTATTACTGACCTTGCATGTACGTAAAAGCTGTAATAGCTGTAATAGCTGTAATTGGAAACGTGATCCTATACAGCCTGTATTACCACGTTGCACGTCTTAAAATCTATGATATCTACTGATTGTATTACCTAGTACTCAAGTGGAATGCATGTTTAATTGATTAATTAATTAATGATGGTTACTATTAACAGCTATTAGTAAGGTTACCTTTATGTAATCACTCAACAGCGATGCCTTGGTATGTAAGAATAGGTTATGCTAATGGTTAATATTAAGCAATTAATATCACTCTTATATAAAATAAATATATTACAGCTATTACAGCTATTACAGCTATTACAGCTATTACAGCTATTACAGCTATTACAGCTATTACAGCTATTACAGCTATTACAGCTATTACAGTACAGCAATTACAATACAGCAATTGCAGTGGTTCAACCTTACACCTACTTATCCAAGCTGGGGATAACCTCATTGTCCTCTTAATTAGAAACCAATCAACAAGTCAATCAGCAAGTCAATTAACAAGTCGATCAGCAAGTCGACCAACAAGCTAAATAAATAACTAGTAGCATCTAAGTAACAAGTTTTTACACCTAATTGTACGGGCAATCTTATAAAGTTGAATGCACGAAGTACCTGCTTAGCGAGGGATAAGCCACTACCTACCTGTGGCTGCAACACACCTTACCCTTTTAGGCAGTATTTACACTCCAATATTTTTTTGGCACAGTCTTACCTATGGGCCTCCATACTATGAAGCTACTATCAGGTAGCTAAGAAATGAATATCGTAGTCAAAAGTTGTAAGATGCGCTAATACGTCAAAAGCTGGTCGATCTCGGGAGAGTCTGACAGGTCCAACGGCAATCATTGCCGAAACACTGGTTCCAGGGGCTGTCAGCTTAATCAGACGTAAGCTTATATTTAAGGTAAACGGTAAACCCCGTTGGATTCTGTATTTGTGTCACTTAATTAAGAAAAATGGCCCTTTAATAAACGTGCATCAATGGATATCGTCCCATTTAGGTAATCCTGTACATCAGGCTTCTGCTTGCTGGGCTCAGCTTTGTCCGATTCAAGCGAAGTCGTACAACACGAGACGGTGAAGTCACATCAGGGATCGCATCTGCCTACAATATTCGTGTCCAGGTATTAATCAGCTCTCCCGTCACTCTCACTGAAACTCAACTTGATCACCTACCTACTTTATACCAAACCAACCAACCATGGCTGCTGAGCAAGACGAGCCAAAGGCCCTTATCCTGAACCTGTACGATGATGAGGACGCTGACGACCAATTCTGCAAGAGCTTGATGCAAGCTCTGGTCGACGGCTCTCGAACCCCATCTCAGGTCGCGGCCGATCTTGATGCCTGGGTCGTGAAAGAGTCTTCGCGCAGGTTGCAAAAGTTCTCGGACCAACCTGATCTTATCGAGAAAGATGATGCCGGGCATATGCTCCGCACTAGCATGCCAAATGCAAGCGGATATGTTGAACTCTTCTTTCAAAGCTTTCCTAGCCTGTGTTCTGTTTTCTCGCCGTATCATGCTGGCCAGACCAGAATCATCCAATTCATCGAAGCCTTATTAGCTATTCCCAACCACGAGGCCCCTGATTATTTCGTGGAAGGCGGCGACCACAAGGACGTTAATATGATAACCCTATGGTCGGACCGCGGCTATTCGACAGAGGAGTTTCGTATCGAGGCAGACGGTTTGTGTCTCTAATAATATTCACAACAACATTGGTCTAACGAAGGACGTGCAGCTATCAGACACCCCGGCTCGGAAATCGAGATCCCTGGCAGCGAGTCGGAGGCTCGCTGGCGCAACTACCAGTCTACCATAGCGCGCATTACCTTGACCGGCTTCAGCGAATGTGGCTTCACTAGTGCGCTGCGCGATATTCTGCCCAGCGGCAAGAAGTATCCCAGTTTCAATATCTGGGTGACCTCCAAGCCGGCTACGATTGGAGGCCACATTCTAGCCGCGGCACAGTGGATCATGTGGCCCGACGAGGCGCGCTACGTATATCAGCAGTGTAAGAAAAAGGAAAAGGTGGACAGGAAGAATCCTAGGGACACATGGAGCATGGAAAACTGGAGGATATGGAAAGCACAATTCCAACTTTTTGCTTGGGATGAGAGGATCGACCCGCGAGCTCGTGAGGTGGCTAAAAAGGCCGTCGATAGGATGATCGAAGTCGAAGAGTAGGATGAATCTTCGTGGTTCTTCATCTTGTCTTCCTTATATACAATTTAAGTCTTATGAATACCCAGTACCTAGTTAGTAGGTACCTACCTGTGGTGTAGAATACCGGGGACGGGGTAATACAGGGCTATGTACGTATATACGGAATTCGCATGGTGATCGTCAATTTGATGCATTAGCTTAGATAGATACCTAGGTACCTACCTACATAGATATGCACTGTCACTGTCTCGGCGAAGAGTCATTCGGGGTAAGACCCTTTGCGTTAATTGAAATGTCCTCCAAACAAACAATACGCTGTTTATGAGGTAGTGATGTATAAAATGATCAATAGGAAATGCTAAAACGTAAATGAATTTCGACTTCCGAGAAATAATATTTCAAATATCCAGCATAGAAACAGCGGGTAAAGATGACTCCATTTGAGAACTTGTTCGAATCCGCAGTAAACGACGGCACTGCACCTGGAATCGTCGTGATCGCAAAGGATAAGGATGGTAAGTTCTGTAGATACCTACCTACCTACTAAGTTGCCCCTATTTTGATATTATTAACCCTGCCAAAGGCAAAGTCGATATCTCGAAGTCGTTCTCGCCTAATAATGGGACGTCATATACTATAGATACTGTTATGGAGATATCTTCCATGTCAAAGTTCCCTACCTCAATTGCTGCCCTGCAGCTCGTTGAGAGGGGCCTTGTCACTCTCGATGAAGATTTGTCCGAGCTGATTCCATCCTTCGCAAACCAAGGTATCCTAATCTCGGTAGCCGACGACGGGACTCCAACGGTTTGCAAACGACAGAACCCGATCACCTTGCGTCACTTGATTACGCACAGCTCAGGTGCCGGATATATATTTATCCACGAGAACCTTGGAAAGGTTCGAGCCTCACAGAAAAAGGCGTCCCCTAGCGTTACAGTCGACGAAACTTTCGACCTTCCGCTGCTGTTTGAGCCAGGAGAAGGCTGGGCATATGGTACCGGCCCTGATCGAGTCGGTCAGGTCGTCGAGAAACTTAGCGGCTTGTCCTTGGAGGAGTATATGAAAACGAACATCTGGAATCCGCTAGGGGCTGACAACTCCACGTTCTTCCCCGATCAAAATCCCGATATTAGCGCCCGCCGAGTGTCTATGGCTTTTCGCAGGGATCCGGAAGGACCCGCTGTTGAGAAGCCTGAGATTCCAACAATCACCACGGGGCTCAAAGTTCCTTTCGGCGGGCATGGGCTATTCGCAAGTATGTCGGACTACTTTAAGATGGTTTACTCGCTGCTTATTGACGACGAGAAACTGTTGAAGAAAGAGACTGCTGCGTTAATGTTCCAACCTCAGCTGACGCCCGCGAGTAAGAAGGAGCTGCAAAAGTTCATGGAACTGCCTGATATGAGAAGCATGTTCCCCTCTCCACCTAATGATCGTGACTTCGGGCTCGGTGGGCTCCTCGTCGTTGGAGAAAACCACGAGTATTGGCGAAAAGGGGCACTAATGTGGGGCGGTGCCGCAAGTCTCAACTGGGTATGAATTCAGTCAGATATATTGTCTTTGTCACTTATTCGCCGACTAATCAGAATATAGTTCATTGACCGCTCTGCCGGAATATGTGGCGTATTTGGCGCTCAAGTTCTACCGTCCGATCCAAGAATGAGGAGATTGATAGACAATTTCCAAGCCGACGTTTACCGGAGGGCAGGAAAGCTGACATGACGCTTCAAGAGTCATCACCTTCCCAGTCTCTTGTCGCCCCCGAATTGCTTTCATTAGACGCATACCAGCTATAATATATATCTAGAGTAGTATCTCATAAAATAGCTAGTAGCTCATCATCTATAGCTCAGCACCAGCCAAGATATATCCAGTTCAAGTCTAAGGATAAGCGCCACTTCTCTATTCATGCTGATTCCACTTTAAAGTCATCAGTCAGCTTTCAATCTATTTCTAGAACCCAGGTACGAGCTTAGCTAATAACCGATTATACCTAACAATAACTTAAGAGGTCCATATATTGAGTACCTATTCACGTTGTCTATTGGAACTTTAGCCAGTACCTAATCTTAACCGATATGCATCTCGCTCACAACCCCTATTTCTAAATGCCAGTGAAATTACGGTTTACTAAACAAACATAAGACTATTACCAAATAGCCTATTACAAATAACTTCTCACAAAAGAAACATCACCATTTCTTGTGTAAATCAGCCTCTAGGGGATCTCATGACTTTCACTATTGTACGTATAATCGATGCTACAGTAGAGACCGATTGTGTGAAAATACTAATTATCAGGACCACCTATAAAATTATAAGTTACTTATATTAATTAAAGTAGGCTAAAGAAGTCTGTTGTTTAGGTAGTTAGGTATTTCGATAATGGCACCTATGGAGGTCCTTAGCAAACTGTTATACAAATTATTCGAGGCCTAAAGCTTGGGAATTGCCACGCTGGGATGACATCGGTACTACAGCAAGGATACAACTACCTGTAAGCGCCGGTGGGCTTCCTCCGCCCTTCCCCGATAAATTTTCTTAAAGAGACTGCATGACGCGACGTGTAGCATCTTACTCTGGGTCTGTAACCTAGAATACGAACAAGGCTGTACTCGTATTGCTCTCGAGCTGACCGATAGGATATCTCAATTCAACAACGATGCTTCAATTGTACTTGAATTGTCATGGTTAATTTCTAGGCGGAGACTTGAGGCTATGCAAATAGCAACCTGAAAATATTCAAGAAAGATATAAAACTATGCCGCATCCCGTCGAGTAGTTGTGGTCTATAGCATTACTAACAGTACAATACTGCAGTCAGGCACACAATTAATTTCATATTTCTTATTGCTTTACACTGACCTATTCATCTGCTCAATATAACCTTGCTTCATCTTTAGATACCAAAATGTACACTCTCATTACCACCACCCTCGCTCTCGCAGGTCTTGCCGCCGCCGCCCCTGCTCTGCAAGACCGACAGGAATCACAATTCCGTCTTCACGCAACAGGCACTCTCGCAGGATGGGCGCTCATCAATTCCCATATCGATGCGGGACGGAATGTCATCCAGATCCAACGCCCTTCTGCTTATGTCTCTGACGTTTCCTACCTAAACGGAACAAATCTCTACTTTGGTAGGTTCATAACCTTCATTTAAGCATGTAAAATAGGGAATCCATAACGCTGACATTGACCAATATGAAGACCTAGGTACCACTGTGCCGTACGGCGTGCAAATGCCCGCCGTCCCAGCCGGTACCGTCGGCCAGGTGACTTCTCAGTCTGGAGAGAAGAGCATTGGTTTCGGCCTCAACGCGGGTCAACTCTTGACTTACAATTCCAACCCTCAAGGTAAGACGTACTGCTATCATGGTACCGGAGGCGCAGAAGAGCTAACGTTGGCTTAGGTTTCTGGGCATGCCCCGTGGATAACACGTTTGAGCTCTTCTACGGCCTGAACCCCGACCCGACCAAGCTCCCAAGTGACAAATGTATCGAAATTGAGTTGCAAGCTAGCAGTGTTTAAACGATCAGAGCTGGTGATGGCATGAACCCGATATTGGGCCGACGTGCGCGCGCGCGTGGTGAGCAGAGCTTCAACTCAGCCCTGGAATATTTCCCGAGATCATATATCCAAGCCCCTTTTAACTTCCTTCTATATAATTTGCAACCACCAACCTTTTATATGTAAAAGTCTCTTACATATGAAATTCTATTTAATACTCTATACCAACGATCAATAAATATAGTGTGTATTTATTTACCAAGCAAGATGAAGAAAATAATATCAACAAGCTATCATTCAATGCCTTTCGGGCAGTGACTCCGCAATCCCTTACCAACGCACAAGGCCATCCATTTGAAAACGTAGCTAAGGTGACCCATAAGGCCCCTTGCCTTGTTCAACCCGAAATTAATGTTGGCTAAGGGAAAGTCGCTGCTTAGGTACCTATATATCTCTCGATTGTCTCAAGGCAGTAGTATGGTTGTCGTGGGTGTCGTGAGCGTAATACTGATTAATTTCTGAACTCTAATATTCTAACCTTGTCGAATGCAACAGTCTCTTCTGAAAGCAACTAAAGGTAACCGTAGTATTTACTATCGAGTTTGACAACTTGTATGTTTATTCACATGGGGCTCAAGAGATTTAGTCGAAAAGAAAAACAACAACAGGAAATTAATACACTTAATTATATTATCTTGGGCTAATTAAAACCAAGTCCATATCAGCATATTCTTATTTCCAAAGCCTGGCGAGGCTATTGTTTACCCTCTGAAGTATTCCTTTAAATCTCGATTTTTGATATCTTCTCTTAGGATGGGTTCAACAAGGGTAATGTCATCCAACGATTGGTCAGAGTGATAGAATTCGACCGGATCTTCGCGTTGCATTGCCATCATGACCTTGTCGGCGAGGATGAAGAATATAGCTCCAGGTAGGCATGGGACGAGTGCGATATACTTCAGAACCCTGCCGACAGCTTTCAAAATCTTCTTAAGAGTTTTCATGAACTGTTTAGCTTGGTAGCGGTGTTTGTTGATGGCATAAGTAAACTCGATCTCGAATGTTCCCGCTCGAGTTAACTCTGGGAGGGTACTGATGGAGACACGGCGAGGTCGTTCCGTATTGCGTTGATGTTCGGGTTCCATGACGAGGGTGTGGATAGCAGCAACGCAAGATGTCTTCTGCAGGATCTCAAAATATTTAAGGGGAGTAAGTAGTATTTACTCACTCATTTACCGTACTACTTAACCACGCATGATTGAGGTTTGCTATGAATTATAAATAAATATAACATAATGCCACCTACCTACCGGAGACAGACCTGACAACGCAGGTAGCGAGAAAGCTCTTCAAGATAATAACGTAGCCAATAGTTTAAAATTAATGCGGCTAATAACTCGTCGAAGGCTTTCTTTGGTGTAGCTTTCTACGGGTTAAAGTTCAAAGTCTCCAGGTGAGTCGGAATTTGTCAGTGAATATAGGCGAACCCGTTAGAGGAGACAGTGCTAGTTTTATCACAGTATCTTTCAATGCCTCGGATAGGTAGGTAGGTAATTAAGAGGTTCATTAGGTAATAACATACAAATTCTCATAGACAGTTTCTGAATATCTAGTTAACCATTACTTTGCGTCCGCGTGTAAAATATTTCATAGCAAAATACATGATGAGTGTCCTTGCGGTACAGATGGTGATGAGCAACATGAAGCATAGGTAAGTAACTATAACATTGAAAACGCCACAAAGTTTCCTAGGTTTAAGATATACGCTTGCGGCTTAGGAACTAAGTGCCATGAAAAAAAAAAACAAAAAAACAGAACCTAGCGAAGTAGAATTCATAGATACCTAGGTATGTAGGTGCCCATGTAGGACGCCTAATGAGGCTATCGAAGTCTAAGCTGTGAAACGTATGTAAGTCAAAACTTTATAATTTGCAACGAAATGCCACGCGATTAGTTTTTGGTGGTGAATTGCAAAGTTCTATTCCGATGGTCTCTCGCGTGGAAACGTAGAAGATCCGGTTGCCTTGCTAGCATCAGTAAGTTGCAAGCTACCGCGATATCGCCGATAAAATCGTCTTACCAGATGCGTTCCATCATCACGTCTACTACCCTATGAAGGGACAACTCTCCTCTAAATTTGCTAGCGATCGTTGTTGCCATACTTCCTTGGCAAAGCCGTTCTCGGCCTAATAACCATACTCCCACAGCTCCTTTCTATACCCTTCCGTAAGCCTCTCGTCAGGCCCGTAGATCTCCTGCCAGCCGGCGAATCCCCTATCTAAGACGTAGATTTGTTGTTGTTTACCGGCCTTGCCCTCATCTTCGGCCTCATTCTCCGACGACTTTTTCGCAGCAGCAGCAGCAACGTTTTCCTTTTCCCTGAGGTACCTGAGTGCGGCACTAGGCCCGCGCTGTTGGCTCAGGGCACAGTGGAAGACGACAACATCCTTGTCGGCAACCTTGCGCAATAGCGTAGGCATGGTGGCGTCAAGGCTGATGCTAGGGAAATGTAGTGACGATTTGATATGCCCGCCTATGTGATCTATAGTTTATGTTAGTAAAATGGAATAGGCTGGGTGGATTAAGTTGTGTTGGGATGGATCATTTTTCGCAGCAATACACCCCTCTCATTGCAGTGGAATTAGTTTCGTAATTTCTCCTTTAAGGAGGTGATGAAACAGTATATTCGAAAACATTAAAGACAGGATATGATAAGGGAAGTGCGTACCATCGTCTCGCACATCCACGATAGCTACTGTTGCGTCGGAGGACGGCTGGTGCGCGCCGGCGAGTAGCATCTCTGCTAACTTAGACGCCGTGATGCGCTGCAGGCTAGATATAGTTAACATCGGCATCGCGGATGTGTTAGGAAGGAGAAGCTAAGTAGAAAACCATTGATGATAATGCTAGATATGAAGAGTAAAGGAATGTGAGTTAAAGTAGGAGTTGGTTGAAACCGCGAATTTATGAATTAGACTATAAGCCTGATATGCATCTTACGCGGCGTCTGACAAGCACCCCGCGACATATGGTTAGATAGGTATTCCTATATACCAGAACGTATATAAATATATGTATTTAAAGGATAAGTACGTACTTTGCTAGATAGGGGTTCGTTGGGGGTGCGTTTCACATGCGAATGATTCAATGCCCAGGTGCACTTGTTAAAGCTACCTGGTCGAAGCTACTGTATAGTAGGTAGGTACCTGTCTGGATGGAAATAAACACCGAGACAGCTCAAGTTGCCAAAAAGCATCGCTACCTACCTAGTATCTAGGTAGTCTGCTAAAGTTGACTATAACATTGCATACCTAGTATCTACTAGAACACGGACGTGGATGATGTCTTATTATAATGTCTATAGGGATACGCAGCTGCTAGAAACACGCCTCAGGGCCACATGCCATCCCACATATAGAGCCAACCTTCCCAGTACTTATCATAGTTCCCCACGAGGTATGATAATCCGTCTCCATCTGTGCCCACCTTGTAGGGCCTTGTGTATAAACCTCCCGTCCTCAGATGACGCTTCATAGCCGTGTATATCGAGAAACTACTCGGCATCGTACCTACGAAGAAGTCGCTTCCTAGGAGGACGATGAGGTCGATTAGACCCTGTTGATCCCAGCTCAACGACTCTAGCTCGTCCAAGTCTTCATCTTCCAGCAAATCCGCCTTGCTGACGACCCTCATCTGCGCCATTTCGATGGCCGCGCCTGCAAAATTCTGCGCCTCCAGAGGATCCCCCGTAGCTATGTAAGCCACCTCGAACCCCCGTCTAGTTGCCTGCTTGAGGTACGCTTCGGTCTGGGTGTTGTACGTGGGCCAGAAACCCAGAGCGTCGCTTTCCGTCCTCAAGTGCACACCTAGAAACCTGCCGTCCTTAACCCCGTTGGCCTCTGCGTAGGCGTGCATCCTCTTCAACGCCGTCTTTCCTAAACGTAATATCTGGTCGTTAAACCTGAGGATATTGCCGAACGTGTTCGCAAACTCGGGCCCGTCGCGGTAGGTCTGCCAGTCCCACAGCACACCCCAGTTGAAGCGGATTAGCCGCAGATGATCTTGAGAGGGCGGCGACTGGCCATTTTTAGAGTCGTTTAGCCATTTGCGGAACCTGTCACCGAAGCGATCCGTATGGCGATTCTGGTCCCGATAATCGCAGCCCTCGCGATTTCCGAACTTCTTGGGCGTGACGTGTTCGATGTTGGGTTTACTGCCTACGCCCGGTATGTGGCTGACGTCGTCGTAGATGGCGATCTGCGGACAGTTGACGGCAAAAGCATCTTTGAAGTGCTTCTCGTCAAACATGTAGTCGAACGGCAGGTAGTCGGTGAAGAGGTCGGCAAGATCTGTTTCGTTGCGCTTTCGAATCTTGGGCAGGACGAGTCCGGTTGCTCCAGCTTCAAGGCCGTATCGTACGCAAGTCTGTATGTAATTTCGTATGTTTCCGATGCCCCCAGAATTATTGTCGCAGATGAATACTAAGCCTTGAACCCACGCAGCTTCGTCGCATACCCTCTGTAACGGCCAGCCGACGAAGGGCGCATCGGGAGCGGACAGGTCGATATCGTTGTGGGATTGAGCCGGGGGACCGAGAGAAGAGGGAGGCGAAGATGCGCCACCCCGGATGGCAGCGACATCAAGCCACTTATCGATGGAGGGGGGAGGGGCACGGAAAGTCCATGCTGCGACGAGGAGGGCGATGCAGAGGGTCGGGAGGAGGATGTTTCGACGCGGCATGAAGCCTATAAGTTTCTGATAGCCAATGGCCATCATGAAAGGAAAAGGGTCGCACCAAATTAAGGTCCGGCAGGTAGAAATAGGAAAGGTCTAGGTTTGGTGGGTCGTAGCAAGGGGCACATGTGGGGAATGTGGGCGGCGGCCTGTTCCGGGTTCCTCCTTGCCGACAGGAGTTAATGTCGACAACCGGCGACTAGGTACCTGTATGTACCTAACCTATCGTATTGTAGGCAAATAAATACCTACATAGGTGGGTAAGTTGTGGAAAGTAAGTTTAAGTTTTTGCTACTTCGTAGTTCGGTAAAATATGATCCTAAATGGATCTCGTTCCCGCAAACTTAAAATGTCCCTAGCCAAGTTCTGTGGCTGAGTTCCTCCAACGATCCTGTTAGCCCTGTTAGCCCTGTTCATAAAATAAGATAGAATAAAAACCATCTATCTGAGAAGATAAGTAACACAGGAAAACAGATAGTATCAGGTAATGAGGTAAAGAGGAAACTTGGGAAAGAAGAGAGAAAGGAGGTAATTATGAGTTGGTCGAGGTTCGTGTATAAGAGACAACACTAAAAGAAGCCACGAGCTCGTGTTGCCGATACATCAATGTAGAACATACCTACCTAGGCATTTATTGTATCGTCACCAGCAGGTATTTGTGTGACGACGTACGTCTTCTCGCTTCACCCAAGACATCCATGGCCGATGCCGTCTTCAACGGAGGTCAACCATAGGTGGGTAGGTACATATGGATATTCTGTTCTAGGGTTGTCACACAACTCATCCCAGTCACTACGGGTACTTGCAGCATCATGGAGAAGGCCTCAGTGATCTGCTCAGCGTACCTAAAGATCCGTACTGCTACGTCTACCTATTTAAATAGGTGAAACTAATAATTAAAAGCATTTACATAAGTCACACTCTTATCTACCTAGGTAGGCAATCAGATGCTAACATGATAATCGTTTCAATTCTAGTTTTCTAAACCAGTCAATGGTATCATGCGTACAGTTAATCTTAACACTCATTCAGCCTCTCTTGCAGGGCTGATCGACACGGGTCCATACCCTGCCATGCTTGCATAGTGGTAGGGGGGAAAACAGAAAAAAAGGAAAAGGGGGAAGGGCATTTAAAGGTAGCAAAGCCCATATATATAAGTACTCCCTGACCCGTCAACGGTATGTTAGGCCTTAGCGATCCAGCCGGAGTTGATAAAGAAGTCGAAGATCCTGCTCCCCTTTTGCGAGTCTAATCGAGAGATCTCCTTCACCTGCTTCTTCTTCAAGGCCCCGTTGCCCTTGAGACCTTCCTTGAATATCTGCTCCTTGATCATTAGGTAAGGCTTTGGTTGGATTCGGCACACCTTGCACAACTCTACCTCCTCCGGCGTGAGGAGATGCAGATCTGGCGCGTTGTCTTGGGTGAGCGCGAGCGGCTGCACACCCGAGATAGGTTGAGAAACAAACTTCTGCTTCCCGGGCGTCGACGCCCCGTTAGTCGCAACTCCGTTGACCCCATTCGCGTACCCGTTGGTGAGCGGCTTAGGCTCGCCGTTTGCCGAGCCATCCGGGGCGCCCTGGGACGCGGTTCCAGCTGCGGCCGGCCGGAACGGGAGTTCGGGAGCGACTAATAGGGCAGCGCCACTGGGAGGCTCTGGCTGGACGTTCTGCTTAGAACGCTGCGCGGAAGCCAACCGTTCCCTGTCCATAGAGCCCATAGGTATTGTCTTCTGAATACGCTGAGTCTTCTCCTGCTCGTACTTCTCTCCGCTACGAAGATCCCCAATCTTGGCATTTCTCCACTCCTGCAATTGCGTGATCGCCTGTCGCAGGTTCAGCTCGTCGATGAGCCCTTGGCAAAACGACTCGAAGTCGTCGTGGTTCATCATGCGCGCAAAGGGTTTGGCCTTGTTCAGCAGATCTCGCTCTTCCTTCGTCCTCTTCTTCTCCTGCTTGCTATTCTCCCGATAGTCAAGCAAGTTGTGCTCGAAGATGACCTTCTTTCGTTCCACACGTTGGGTTAGACGGCAGTTATATATGTCCATGACCGTGAGCTTGAGTTCCATCTCCGGCTCGAGCTCTCCCGTACGGGGGTTGATGCCATCGCCGGGGTCGAACTGCATTAGCTGGACCGCCTCCTCGGCCTCGTTGGCATACTCCGTCTCGAACTCGAGCCGACCGGGCATGTAACCCTGGATCTCGTGACACGAAGGTACGCTAGCAGTAGGCTTGGTCTTGGGCGGCATCGGCGGCGCGTTCTTCTGAGCCTCACGCCGCTCCTCGATCCTCCGCTTCTTGCGCGACTGGAACTCCTCGCGAGAAATCTCCTGGGCCAGCCCCATGTCGGAGGGCTTGCATCGTCCCGGAAGCGGAAAGCACGACGAGTCTACGTAGACACTGAGGTAGTGATCTCGAACCTCGTCCTTGTGACGATAGCCACCGATGTGATCAGCAATGTCAGCCCACGACCCAAGCCCGTAGATCTCGCAGCCCTCCAGAAGTAGCAGCTCCTCGTCCGCACCCCAGTCCCTATCGAAAATGGGAAAGGAGTTCTGCTCGATGACCTTGTAGGGGTGCGTGGCGGGTTGATGAGAACCGCTAGAGGCGCCGCTGGCAAAGCACTGGACACATAGGTCGTACTCGTTGCATGCGCTATGAGCGCATCGTATCCGTACCTGTAGGAATCGAAGTATATTAGGAACATGGTCTACGTATGGAAATTGACCAACGGGTAAAGGAAACAAAGACGAGGTTTGTCGAGTTCGCGGCGCATGATGACAAGAGGGATACCGGCTCAGAGACCGGGTGGGGAGGGCGAGGAATAGCAATAAGAGAATGGCGCATATACCGTAGACGTGATATCTGCCGAGCAGACGTCGCAAACGTACTTGACACCACCCTCACCGCCCCTGGTGGCTGTCTTCTTGCGGATCACACCCATGTTATCGTCCAGTGTGAAATACGGCGATTACGAAGTCCACAAGGACTCCGCGGAAAAATAGCAAGGTATGTTTGGAAAAGGAAAAGGAAGGGGAAAAATAAATAAAAGCAAGCGATATCAACAAAACTGTCGATGGATGCGTTGATGATGCATGTACGTCGCGATGATAGCTAGAGGGTTGCTTGGCATTAGGTAGCCTCAGCAGTTGGTTCGATCGCAATGCGTCAGACTGCGCGGTTACTGGGCAGGTTAGGTTATGTAATTGGTACTGTACCTCGGAATGTTTTTGAAGGTTGAAGCAAGGATGCTTATTATGCACGTAACAAAACTTTAGAAGTTAATTGTAAAGGATGATGACATAAGCTTGTTGCCAAGGACAATTATCGAATTATGGGATGTCAATTTATTTATCAATGCGTCTCACACGTACCGTATAATGCCGTATAATATGTTAAACAGATCATATTGAGGCTTATTCATCACGTGAGGATGGAAGCATGCATAAAGATACATACTACATAGTACATCGATACATGTAAGTACGTGGTACTTCGTGCTTTAGGTACAATTCGGCCGACCGAACCACCGAGATTTCTCGAACCTGTCCAATTACATCATAGCATTCTAAGAACTTTCAAATAGAACTCGGGCGGGGTCGCTGTTTGCTTTTTAGTGCTCTCAATTATAATATTGTACTTCCCAGTACGTACAAACCACATGATACATCGTATATATATTGTAGGTACCTACATGTAGGTAGGAGAAATCAATACATACCTAGAGTCATCAATTCACGCGTATCCTCGTATCTCCCTAGAAGCTCTTGATCGTGATGGGCAGATGATCAGGTACGGGCATCCAATTCTAATCAATTGTTTGCTACTAGGTACTCCTAGCAAAACACCTCCTTCTCCTTCTCCTTCTCCCTCTTTCCTTCACCTCATTTCTTGTAGCTTTACAAGACCTAGAGCTGTCTAGTTGATAATAAACTGTTCCCCTGTTGCATACCTAGTATTTAACTATATCCCTCTCTCATTCGCAATGCCTGACAAGATCCTTGACGATATTTCTCACCGGCGCTATAACCCATTGAGGGGGTCGTGGCTGCTGGTATCACCTCACAGAACCAAGAGGCCGTGGCAGTAAGTATGTCATGTTAGTACTTGCGCGTCAACATCGTTGCTTACCATGCCTCGGGCCAGGGGCCAACAGGAAGAGCCAGGTGTCAATAAGCTACCTGAATATGACCCGAAGGTAGACAATTCCGATTTGCAGTCACGCCCGAAAAGAATTCATATTATGGACGCCTGGTATTGATTATATCAAGTGTTACCTCTGTCCTAGAAACTCGCGAGCGCAAGGCGACGCCAACCCCGACTATACCCAAACTTTCGTGTTCGTCAACGATTATAGCGCCGTGAAAGAGCAACAGCAAGACTACGAGGCGGAACCCTCGACAGATGGTAATCTACCAGCTCTTCCTCAGATCGTCCCACATTAACCCGAATAGATCTCTCCTCGTTGCTGCTTCGCGCCGAAGGTGTCAAGGGCAAATGCTTCGTCCTTACTTTCTCGCCTAAGCACCACCTCACCCTGGCCGACATGACCGCCCAAGACACGCTTCCGATCGTCGAAACCTGGACGAGGATCTATGCCGCCCATCTTGCGCCGACAAACCCTCTCCACCAAGTTTCCGTAAAGCTTGACCTCATGAAGCGCGAAGCACCACGAGAATCCCTCGTTCCTCCCTCATCGCAGCAGCTGCGATACATGCAGATCTTCGAAAACAAGGGTGCCGCAATGGGATGCTCAAACCCTCATCCGCACTGCCAGATCTGGACAACCAGTACCCTGCCGGAGGAACCCGCGGCAGAGATCACCCACATGACCAAGTACAGAACCGAACACGGAGGGCGGCACTTACTCGGGGACTATGTTAAGTTGGAGATGGAGAAACAGGAGCGCATCGTGTACCAGAACGAGTCCTTCCTAGCGGTCTGTCCATGGTGGGCGATCTGGCCATTCGAGGTCATGATAATTGCCAAGCGCCACGTCCGAGGTCTGGTAGATTTTACCGAACAGGAGAGGTTTAAGTTCGCCGACGCAATCCAGGAAGTGACGAGAAGATACGACAACTTGTTCGAGACGAGCTTCCCGTACAGCTCCGGAATCCACCAGGCACCGTTGGACGGAACCGAGGAAGAGATCGAAAGCAGCTGGTTCCATATGCACTTCTACCCGCCCCTACTTCGGTCAGCTACGGTACGAAAGTTTTTGGTCGGGTACGAATTGATGGCGGAGCCGCAACGAGACATCACTCCCGAACAAGCTGCCGCAAAGCTGAGGGACTGCGCGGGAGAGTTGTATCGCAAAAAGCTCCAATGACGAGGGAACGTTGCCCACGACTTAGTAGGAAGGAGGAATAAAGACGTAGATCTATGTTAGATATGCGTAGGTAGTTAGTAGCATACATAACGGTACTTAGTAGGCCTAGTGCTCTAGCTGTTCCCGGATATCACCAAACCATCCGCGTACCGCGAAACCACCCGCGTATTGACATGTCCCCTCTAACATACCCCCCGAGTTCATATTTGTACGTAAAAGTGGTATTGACTAGCCATCCAAGTAATACCGACGGTAGCAAAAAAGAAGGTGGTCGCGATCGGGCCAAGATATGCCGTCCGGTAGATAGCGAATTCAGAGCCGAAATGTACTAACGCGACGACGTAGGTCCACAGAGTCATCTGGTATACGGGGGCCAGATGGATATTGTAGGCGGCGTAGATCCGCACGATGGCCGAGATGATGGTGTAGGTGCCGAACAACCTTGCGGCAAGGGGGGTAACCTGGTCCTGAGTGCGGGCTCCTTTGGGGTTGGATGCCGCGTCCGCCGGCAAAAGCTTCCGGGTCGAGTCTTCGGGGTTGAACTTGGCTGTTTTTGGGGGCAACGACGAATTTGGTACGAATTGCCCGTTATAGATGCGTCGGGAAAAGTGCAGTGTCAAGTAGTTTTGAAGCGAATTGCCAACTGCAAGAATAGATGTCTGTCCGTTTAGTTAGAATCGTGGAAGACAGAAAAAAGAGCAAGATAGGGGTCACATACCACCACCAAGTAATAGGGCAGATAACCCTCAGAGTGAGGAAGATAGTCTTTGAGAAGATCCATGGTAGTGTAATGATCGATTATAAATACTAGATAACCTTCAAGGTTCTCTAGAAATATTCTAGCAGTTGAGTTGTTTATATACCTGCGGTATTCAGTAAGTAAATAAGGTGTAAACTTACGATCAAGTTTGAGAAGCCATCAAGGTATGGATCCATACTATTAATCGGATAGAAAATTGTGAATGGTTGGCTGTCAACGCGCTAAGCTCCCAGCTGCTGCTGTTGGAGCTAGACAGCTACCTAGAGTTCAATTAAGCTGATTAAGTCATTCTTATCAAGGAACCCCAAGCGATAGACAAAAATAGTCTATGGAGAAAAGAAAACGTAACCTAAAGCAGTTAGTCCAATAAGGTATCAATGACCCACATCAGCTTCAGCACTGATCTTCGTTACACCAACGAAAACCCCAACAACGCCGCATGAAATGAGATGTCTTAATTCTTTTTCTCCTTCTCTCAGCATCTTTCGCTCATGAAAGACGGAGCAACTTACTAAGAGTATCTAGTATCTAGGGCATCAAGGCCACAAGACGACTTACCCTAGGTTCAAAACTTACTTAATTGCATACGATATGGACTCTATCAGCGATGTCCTCGCTTCTATCCCGCAGAGCGTGCAGTTGGCCTTTGCTGGTCTCGGAGTTCTCTTCGTAGCCTCCAAGGTTCTGAGCTTCCTCAGTCTATTTCTGAGCATCTTCGTCCTCAGCGGCACCAACGTAAGTCTCCACATATAAGCATTTTAGCTTAATCCGACTTAAGTGCCACGTCCTCCTCTAACGCTTGAAACCCCCACCATGAAGCTTAGGAAATATGGCAAGAAAGGTACTTGGGCTGTGGTGACAGGTGCATCTGACGGTCTAGGGAAGGAATTTGCTACTCAGCTCGCCGCCAAAGGCTTCAACCTGGTCTTGGTATCCCGAACTCTGTCCAAGCTAGAGGCACTATCTCAGGAGCTAGAAGCCAAGTTTTCCGGATTGCAGACGAAAGTACTCGATATGGATTTCTCTGCCGACGACGACGCCGACTATGCTCGTCTAGCTAAGCTGATCACCGGTCTTGATATCGGCATTCTCGTCAACAACGTCGGCCAAAGTCACAGCGTCGCTGTTCCTTTCGTCCTCACCGAACAGAAAGAAATCGAGGACATCGTCACTATCAACTGCCTCGGCACTCTCAAGGTCACCCAGGCCGTCGCTCCGGGCATGCAGGCTCGCAAGCGCGGTCTTATCCTTACGATGGGCAGCTTCGGCGGCTGGATGCCGACCCCGTACCTAGCCACCTACTCAGGAAGCAAGGCATTCCTGCAGCACTGGTCGTCTGCTCTCGCCGCAGAGCTGAAGCCTAGCAACGTAGACGTCCAGCTCTGCCTAAGCTACCTCGTCACTACGGCGATGAGCAAAGTTCGGCGCGCGAGCATGCTGATTCCCGGTCCGAAACCGTTCGTACGGGCCGCCCTAGGCAAGGTGGGACTCGGAGGCTGGCAAAGCATGGCGTATACTTATACGCCATTCTGGAGTCATGCACTAATGGCCTGGGCCATCGAGAATACCATCGGCGTCGGCCACAGCTTAGGCATCTGGGTTAATCTGAAAATGGAGATGGACATTCGGGACCGAGCTTTGAGGAAGGCAGCCCGAAACGCGAAGAAGGAGTAAGAGATCACGAACGGGGGGCTGACTTGGATATGGGGGAGAGCAATCTAGGGTTTAATACTATGGGGGCGTACAAAGAATAGGGTACCGCCAGGGCAAACTGGGCTTGCATAATGGCAAAACAGCTAGGCTAGGCTATGGTCAGACCTAATTATCTATCGAAAGATTACCTAGGAGTTAAGTAGGTACTTAGGGAGCAGTTTAAAGCCAATACAACTCAATCACGCAGATTTGAAAAATATCGGATCTTTCATATTTACTCGGAACTTTCAGTTTATATGTAGGAGCTTAGATAGGTAAGTCAGCAGTTTTATTTCCTTCGGGACTTATATTTGATACCATTACCTGTTATTCACCCAAGTCTTTCACTCTCTAGATCGAATTCGAGATAATTCACAGGTACAAGGTATGTAGTAGCATAGAAACCAAGTCACCACCAAGTAGGATTTAGTAGTTCAATCCCATTTCTGCGTGACACTTGTAGATGTACCAAATGTTCGAAGATCTTGATTACCTATTTGACAATATACCTAATTACCTACATGTAGGAATGATCCATGGCTATAAACATTAAATCCATTGCTCGGGTACCTACATTTGTACTTGTATACATACATACATGTAGCTTGAGAGCATATGCTCCACTTATAAAGATAATAGCTATATTAGGACTAGCGTATCTCAGTCGCGCAGTCCAAAAAACGAAAGGGCAGCTCCAAGGGAAAAGCGCGTGTCGTCAAGGCTTTCCGCTTTCGAAAAAAAATAAGGTAACATCCATCCATGGATATTTCTAATTTCAACCTTCTCACCAATATCAACCTGCGAGACCTCACACTACCTACATAGTTAGGAGTTAGGTCTTGATCAGTTACCTAGCAACCCAAGCTAGAAACGACTTTCGCGTTTCCCTGCGAGACAAACATTGCTTGAATTGGACGCATACTTCAAAAAAACATCAGGCATTCCATTCCATCTCTCGAATCTTCCTCTACTTCCATATCTCACCATCCTTGCGAGAACTAGCTTGACGTCGCCATTGATGAACCGATAGCATCGCGGTGCCTTGCCCGCCTGCATTGGCTCCTCCCTTCGATCCTTGTTAACCTAGCTAGCCACTCCTTTCTCACGCGACTACCCCGTCTTCGTTTCCGCGACTGGTTGTTCGCCTAAGCGCATACGATACACGATGGCTTTTCCTCAGACCCCGTCACTTGCACTGCCGGGCGCTTTCCTGCATACTCCCGCCGTCGCATCGCGCCTCAACTCCCAGCAGGATCCGGTCCGACGCCGCCTATTTCGAGACAATTCGACCTCATCCGGCGGCCAAGCTCCAAGGTCCGGCCAAGACCACGGCCTCGGACTCGACGCCCCTACTACCATAGCTGAAGAGCAGGCCATTCGAGGTCTACCAAATCCTGATATGTCTCCTCAACCTCCGTTAGCCAAGGCTGCTACGTATATCAACACCGCCCTCACCCGAGATGGCGAATATCCCCAACTCGATTCTTACTGTAGACGTGAGTATGCTCCTATCACCCTTGTTGACAAGCGCGAATGCTTACGTATCAACGCAGAAATATCATCCGACTACGACCTCACGCGCAACGACTCCGCCTGGGCTCCTTTCCAGAAGACGAACATGTATCCGATCCCTCAGAACGTGCTCGAGCAATATAACCGAGCCGAGGTTTCCACCATGATGGGGTTGTTCGCCGAGCTAAACCACGCCTGGGTTACCATCGACAACTGTCTTTACCTCTGGGACTATACCCACCCGAACCCTGAACTTATCGGCTACGAGGACAGCCAGCATAGCATAACCGCCGTGAAGCTCGTGCCCCCAAAGCCCGACGTGTTCAACAAGGTCATCACGCATATATTAGTCGTCGCCACCACCTCGGAGATGTTCCTCCTGGGAGTCGCCGCCAGGGACGCGCCGAGCGGCGCCAAGACCATCGAGCTCTACGGCACGAGGATGTCGCAGGCCTTGAAAGGCACCGAGGCGCGCGTGATCGCCGGCTCCGCGAGCGGCCGCATCTTCTTCTCCGGCCAGTCTGATAGCGACATCTACGAGCTGAAGTATCAGCAGGAGGAGAAGTGGTTCACGAACAGGACCGAGAAGATCAACCACACCTATCGTCCCTGGACCGCCGCGGTTCCCAACCCGTCGCAGATCCTCTGGGGCAAGGCCGAGAACGAGCACATCGTGGATATCGTCGTGGACGATAGCAGAAATCTGCTCTACTCCCTCTCCAACTCGTCCACCGTGCGCACCTACCACATGGAGCCCCCGAACAAGCTCACCAAGGTCATCGAGAAGACCAAGGACGATTTCCTGCGCGACATAGCTCACGTGCTAAGCGTCGTGTCGCCTCTGCTCAACGAGAGAATCGACATCGTCTCGATCAGTCCTATCACGGCATCCGAAGACTTCAAGGTTCACCTCATGGCCCTGACCAACACAGGCTGCCGCCTCTTCATGAGCGCGACGAGCGCCGCGTCTTACATGCTTAACTCCTCGAACCAGGCGCCCCAGAGCATGCAGCTACAGTCCATCAAATTCCCGCCCTCCGATCAGCGAAGGCCCAGGATTGATCCGTTCGGCGGTCCGACCGAGCATACCGACATCCAAGCGAGGTCGCTCGAGAAGAGCCGACGAGGAATCCGCTTCGCGCCGGGTTACTTCCTAGACTTCGTCACCAAGACGGACCAGCCGAACGGCGATCTCCTGTTCATGTCGGCCCCCGACAGCGGCCGAATAAACCACGGCCGCCAGACCCAGAACATGCGATTCTACGAGCACGCTAACTGGATCGAGATCGGCAGCAAGGCTGAAGATATCGGTCTCGTCACGAAGCCGTTTGCCGCGAGCAGCCAGCCTCAAGGCTTCGGGAACGAGCTGGCCGTGCAGTTCGACGATCCGAACGGTAGCGAATTTGCTATCCTCACAAATACGGGCATACACCTAGTGCGCCGCAGACGGCTGGTCGACATCTTCGCTTCGGCCATTAGAAGTGTTGCCGGAGAGGAAGGGTTGAAGGCCGAGGTAAACAAGTTTAGAATCGCCTACGGCCAGACCGAAACCATCACCGCCGCGCTCGCCGTCGCCTGCCGCCAAGGAGAGAACGGCCGTCCCGGAATAGGCCGTAGCGCCATCGACCAAGTCACCCAAGATCGCGCCAAGCAAGCCTTTATCGCTCACGGCGGAACCCCCAGGCTTACCGAGCAGGACGGGCAGCCGGCGACCGTCGAGATGGTGCAGCCGTCCACTCGCCATTCTGCCCTGACCCTATATCTTACCCGGCTCATCCGAAAGCTGTGGAAGTCGAGGGTCATCGGGCTGGGAGCCGACGCGGGCGGCGCGCTGACCATCACCAGCGTCATCTCGACGGGAAAGCTGAAGGACGTCCAAGGGAGCGTGGAGGGCCTGAGAAACTTTCTCGACGCGAACAGGGCTTTCATCCAAGGCCTGTCCGGACCCGCAGACCTGCGCAGAGCCGCGAGCAAGCAGGAAGAGCTCGGCTGCCAAGCCGAACATCAGGCCATGCGCGCCCTGGAGACTCTGATGACGGGGATCACGGAAGGTATATCTTTCGTCACGACGCTGTTCGAGGAGCGGGTCACGGACATATTCGCACGCCTCGACGACACGTCCCGGCAGCAGCTTCGCGACCTCACGTACGAGCAGCTCTTCTCGCAGGACAGCGGCAAGGAGCTCGCGAAGGTGCTGGTGAAGGCGATCGTCAACCGAAACATCGAGAACGGGTCCAACGTCGAGACCGTAGCAGACGCGCTGCGGCGAAAATGCGGCAGCTTCTGCAGCCCCGACGACGTGGTCATCTTCAAGGCTCAGGAGCAGCTGAAGAGGGCGTCCGAGCCATCTCTAAACCCGAACACGTCCCGCACGCTCCTCCACGAGAGCCTGAGGCTCTTCCAGAAGGTCGCGAAGGGCCTCACGCAAGCGAACCTCGAGTCGGCGATCGACCAATACGTAGGCTTGAGGTACTACGCCGGGGCTATCCAGCTATGCCTGGTAGTCGCCAGCGAGAAGGATCGGGGCAACTCCGCCCTGTCCTGGGTCAACGACGGCAAGCCCAGGGGCGACCCGAGGGCGAAGTGCTTCGACGAACGCAAACAATGTTACGGCCTGATCTATCTCGTCCTCCAGAACCTAGATACCGCATCTAGCCGCGAGCCCGAGATGATCGACGGAAAACCAACACTGATCGCGACCAAGCGTGCCGAGGCTTATGATGTCGTCAGCACCTCGTCGGACGAAGTTTTCCACTTCGATCTCTACGAATGGTATATAGACCAGGGATGGACCGATCGCCTCCTGGGCATCGACTCGCCTCACGTCATCACCTTCCTCCGACGTCTCGCCTCCAAAGATGTCGAGCACGCGGACCTCCTCTGCAGGTTCTACACCATGCGCAAGCAGTATTTCGACGCCGCCAAGGTCCAGGCCGACCTCGTGCAATCCGATTTCCCCATCTCCATCAAAGATCGCCTTACCCTGCTCAGCAAGGCAAAGACCAACGCTAGCGTTATGACCACCGGCGTCAGCCGGCAAGAGCAGCAGCTCCTCAACCACGAAGTCACCGAGCTGCTCGAGGTCGCTCATATACAGGACGACCTATTAGAGAGGCTAAAGGTGGATAGCAGAATCCCTCCGGAGCGTCAGCCAGAGATCCGGAAAGCCTTGGACGGCAAGATCCAACCTCTCTCCGAAGTAAGTAATTTCAAACACGCACACACCTGATCCTACATAGTTATCAGCCCCGCTCGAAACCAGCCGCTAACATCTGCCAACTAGCTCTTCAACGGCTACGCCGACCAGGCCGGCTACTACGACCTCTGTCTTCTCATCTACCACGTCGCCGACTTCCGAAATTCGACCACCATCGCCCAGACCTGGAGCAGCCTCATCCAACAAACCCACGAGAACGTCGCGGAGCAATGGTCGGCGTACGACGCGGAACGTCGCAGGCGCGGGGCGCAAGCCGGCGACCCGCCTCCCCAGCCGTACGAGGTATTAGTCGGCCAGATCCAAGACATCTGCCACCGCTCTTCCAACGACTCCTTCATCTTCCCCGTCCCGACCCTCCTGCCCGAGATCTGCCGCTACGCCTTCGAAAATGCCCAGGACAGAAGAATCGCGGCCGACATAAACTGGCCGGTGATCGTCTTCCTCAACTTAGGAGTGAGCTACGATCTCGTAGTCCGCGTCTTGGAACAGATGTTCGAGGCCCAAGAAGTGCCGTTCCGCGGCGCCGGCCGAGCGAGGATCGTCGAGTGGGTTACGTTTGCCGTCAGCCAGTGGATCCGCGACCTGGGCAGGAACGGCCGTCCGGAGGCGAGATTAGACCCGTGGGTCGGCGACTTGATCTTGGAATGCGACAGTTGGGTATCCGCAAACGTGAGAAGCGGCAACGACGGCGGTGCAGATATTAGGGACGTCGCACGGAGCGTGAAGGAAGTCAGACGAGCCGTCGAGGGGTTGGTCGTATCGCCGATGGCCAATCGGAGCATGGGTTTCTATTGAGACCTGACGAGACCTAGCATAACGTCTAGGTCAGGATCTGCAAGCTCGAGATACCAGGCGCCGTAGACGCGCCAGGCGTTGGAATAGCAAGATTTCATACTAAGGGATCAAAACGAAAGTAATAGCGGGCGCGCCGGAGCTCTCCCGTATGCCAGCAAGCTACGCACCAGATGCGTATTCTGTATTCCAGTGATAGGGGTTGATTTGGAAGACGGGGGTCATCCTCTGGCATGTTAGAATGTCGTGAAATGGGCAGACTATGGTTTCATCTCAACGCTGATCGACGTCCGTGTAAAATAGTATACCGGCTGGCATTCTTGCCGGTGCATCCTGCAATGTTGGCGGCTAGTCAATCCCAGATATATTGCTTCCCATCGTGCAATACTACTCTTCCCGATGTCTTGTGAAGGTGTGGTTCTAGTTGTTCTATGCTTGGATGTGATTAAGCCCATCGTTGCCGTCAGCCCTCTCGCAGAGTCGAGAGGTTCAATTAGCTACCCACCTAAGGTATGAAGCATGAGGATGGTTCAGATGGGGTTCGATCTAAAATACGCCATCTGACCTACTATACACCATTGCCCGGTGCGTCATCCCTAGAAGTCTAGGTTGGGTTTCGACGAAGACGACGTCTCTACTCTTCGAAGGCAAGCTTCCCTGTATAAACATGCATGACATCCATGGATCTAAAAAGCACCTCTCGATATGATGAGTTAACGGCTAAACTATACCTACCTGTATTCATCTTAAGTAAAGAAGCTTCAAATCCGTCACGATAACGATAATAACATGATTATCAGTGACATGTCGAACTAGATTCTGACCTAAATAGCATTTGGCGGAGTAAGGGGCGTCATCACGAGAAGTCTGGAAGCGGGCAGGAAGGCTGATTTAGTTGTCAGTCATATATAAACAACTTCACTATAACTATAGTTAGGTAGTTAGTTTAAGTCGTACTTTAGTACAATTGGCTCTATCAATCGTGAACTTAACTAAGACGCCATGAAAGTAAATAGCCTCTGGTGGCGCTCGACGCAGATAGAGCATCTCCGATGCCTTTCTATAATACTGAAATATCTGTCAAATTCTCACAGCCCTCTAGTCATGTCTTTCCTCCACACAACCTGTTCAAACACATCTACGTTCATAAGTAGTCCATCACTTACTTCTCATACGCAATCCACGGCAACGCAACATCCGCTCACTCGTCTTGCGAACATAGCATCACCACCAACACCGGAGGATTCGTATTAATCTAATACACCTTACGGCATTTGCTCAATCTAGCATACACGCGCTTCTAGACACTTGACGCATCACGTGTACCACCACACACTGGATCGTGTTCTTCCCTGCGTCTAAAGCTACTCGGGTACCATGGCGTCACCTCAAAAAGACCGATACCTTCAGCCATCGAGCAATCTTCCCTTCAACCCTGCCGGGCAAAATCTGTCGCCATCTACACCAAACCGGGACCACGTGTTACCCGCCGAGATACCACATGACGAACCTAAACAGGCTAGCATATTAGTAACGTCGCCCAGGGTATATACCAGGCACATCAGCTGGGAAGATCAAGTACGAGCTAGCCAACCGGCGCCGGTCGTAGTAACCGGATCGCCTTTTCTTATGGCCATAACTTCACCACACGCAATCCAGCAATGCCAGGCAAGCGGACGCAAGAAATTCAGACGCATCAGGGCTCCTTCGCCCTACCCATGGCCGTCTAGCGGATTAAGCCCAAATACTAGTCCCACGAGGGTGGCAGAACGACATATACAATTCGACCTACCCCCTTCGGCGGATCGAGGTCGAAGCAGGCCTAGCACCTCAGCCAGACGGGCACCTTCTCCCTATCCTAGCCAAGGCGTGGCTCAGTCTGAGAAGGAGCAAAATAGCAACCAGACTAGAAAAGCCTCGGAGAAGAAGGCCCATAGGAGCTTCTGGCAATCTTGTTTTGATTTCGAGTCGTCTTTTTTAACGCTAGTACAGACGGCGTATGATACAAGATCAGAAATCGACAGCGAGGACGACGTAGACAACACGGAGAAAAATTGAGATTTATCTGATCTGATGTTGAATACCCAACATCGGCAGATAGAGAGGAAAGAGGTGCTCGCATGGTCATTAAGATCCCCATATGTGCTAGAGACATGATAGGATGGATAGATTCGAACATGGCAGCAGGATAGCATCATGGATATCATCATGGATATCATCATAGATACCTAGGTAGCTTTAGAGGCTGATGAAGGATGTTGGAGATTTCAAGTTGGAGAAGAACTCGCGATAATAATTATTATTCCCTTGTTTTTCCGTATGCATCAATAATAAACACTTGTTGCTTGATATAATGCATAGGTAGATTTTACCTACGGTAGATTTTACCTACGGTAGATTTTACCTACCGTTATCTAAGAGGTTGGGGCGAGAATGGAATGATTCTAATCGTCGTATAACTAGGTATGCCTAATAACCTCCGCGAGGTTAGTGAACGATCAATACAAAGACCAAGCCGAGTAACACGTAACGAAACGAGAGATAATGACATCCTAGAACATATAAGCTCTTCAGTTGTAATGCGAGTCCAAAGTGCCCATGTCCCTCAAGGTTTCTTGGCGGTGCTTCAGTTCGGAGACTTTCCGGGGACTTCATCTGAGCAGATGTAATGTATCCTGGTGTATATAAATGACAATGACTGTCGAGGGATATCACTCAAGGAATGATAGGATACCACTTAAGGAATGATAGTATCCCTTTAATTGTTTCAGCGAATTTACTTCATTTGGCAAGCCGTAGACATATCATATATCTGGTTAATCAAATCCGGTCATCACCTACCATGGCGACCACGCAACAAAAAGAGTTACAAAAGCTCTTTAGCAGCATCACAGGAGGCTTAAACGATGAAGAACTAGAGCGAGTCGTCGCAGATTCGGAACGGGTCATGAGAGGCCCCGCAGGGCTGTTGCTCGCGCAGGCGGAACTTAACGAGTCCACCACAGAACCGTTTGTACTGTTGGACAATGCTTGCGGAACGGGTCCCATCGTGGCGTACCTGCAAGACCACATCGACAAGAAGATTCTATCCGAGAGCAAGGTAGTATGTGCGGACTTCAACGAAAACCTGGTTGATATGTTGAAGAGGCGAGCAGCTAAATACGGCTGGGTAAATGTTGAGACGGCTGTTGTCGATGCCCAGGTTCGTCGATATACCTAACTCGAGACTCTGCGAAACAGACGTGTCTGTGTCTGTGTCTGACTTCTTCCATAGCACTCGGGCTTCCCAAACGAATCTTTCTCGCACGTAACCATCAACTTTGCCATGCACATCATCCCGAAGCCGGAGGTCGTGCTACAAGGTATGTTAACAAGAATAAGGTTGACCTGGATGAAGTGTTGCTGATGAAATCTTAGATACCATGAGGCTGCTCAAGCCAGGAGGCGTCTTTGCTTTTAGCGTCTGGCACAAGGATACGAAGAGTTGGACTACCGATATGAGATCATGCTTCGACGCGCTGCCATTCGACGCACCGATGCCCAACCCGGCGCCCATGACCATCCACGGGAAACCCCAGTGGGCGGACCCGAAGGGCGTCGAGGACGAGCTGAAGGCCCACGGGTTCGAAAATATCCAGGTCAAGACAGTACCTCACATAGTTCGCGTCCACGGCGCGGAGGACTACCTCAGGAGCTACACGATGATGAAGGACTGGATGGTCAACACGTACTGGAGCGAGGACGCGAAGCAGAAGGCGCAGAATATGTTAGACGAGCATATCGTAAAGCACCTGAAGGAGAAATACCACGGCGAGGGATGGGACTTGAACTGGGCCGTGATTCTGGCTACCTGTCAGAAGCCTTCTTAGTAGGAGGAGTGGACATCTATAGTCTAAGCAAGGAATATGATGGGTAGGTACCTAGTTGCCTATGTAAGAATCATATGAAATAACGAACTGGGCATCATTATTCCATACGTTACTCCATATATTAATTAATACTCCATATATTACCTAATGTAATCCTTACCTAGATATGTAAATAAGCATGATTCTTGTATACGCATGTACATTTATCGATAAGCAAAATGATTTAACAAGGAATCTACCTGGTACGTACATATCTGAGCTTCGTAGTGATCGCCGTTGCAACGCGACCAGTTGAATTTTGACCAGGCTGTCGTCTAGCCCTTTGTCTTTCGTTTAACAGTCGGACAAGTGTCGCAGTAACAATACCTCACCAAACTCCTAAAACCTCGACATGATCCTTCTACCCCCTTAATATCGATACCAAGGCGATCGATCATGCTTTCACTCGCGCCCCTTTTCCTAGGCGCATTGCCGTTCCTCGTCCAAGTTGCGACAGCAAACAACAATCTCAAAGAAGGCGTCCTGCCGTCCTACCACTATGGCGCACCCATCGCTGTCGAGTGCATGAATAGAAGTGTGTGAGTACGACATCCGGGATACTTTTTATTCTATCTTCCCGACTGATAAGGAAATCATCAACCTAACTCTACTAACCTTCTTGTTTCTTTCCTCAGAGAGACTGGCGAACACATCCAGGATGCCAAGAACGAGATCCAATGGATTCCCTTTCCAGTCTGTAACGAAACCGGGAAGTCCCTCGAGTTCAATTACGGCCTCGAAGGCGAGATGAACTGTACGATACCTATGATAGACGACCCTTTCTTCCACCTGCTGGAGTTTTACATCCATAACGACGCGCCTCTCGCCTGTCGCCTCCCCGCTCGACCGCCCGCCCACGTCGAGATGGTCGGCGAGAAGCCCTACCAGCAAGAACACATACCGCTAGTATTTGCCCTGGCCGGCACGCTGCAGCTGAGCCACCTACATATCAGCACCCACCTCAACATCCTGCTGCACAGCACCCCGAAGCACCACATCCACCCCCACGACAGCGGCGTCCTCGACAGCGGCGCCGCGTACAGCACGAGCCCCCTCAGCCACATGGACGGTAGCTTCACTAAGCGACTAGTTATCGGCGACCCTCTACCACTAAGCTTCAGCGTGAGGTGGTTCCCAACCCCGGCTCTGCCCAAGACCGAGGGGAAGGTCGAGTGGCAGGGGATGGGGGGCCACATCTACGCCAGCACCGTGTTCTACGCGCTCGTATCCTTCGCCGCCGGCGTCCTCGTATCGGGCGTCTACTTCTTCGGCATCATCCTACCTAAGAGGTTAAAGGGCAGAGGCCTCGGCGGCGCCACACCGCTGGGGTATGGTAACGGTGTAGGCAACGGATGGGGCTATTCCAAGAGGATGGATTAAGTCTTTAGAGCAGTTGTCAGCGTCGCGATTCGAGCGGGTTCTTGTACATATTATGAAGACGACGAGAAATCGTGCGTGTCAGTCGTGTGTGTGTGTGTGTGTGTGTGTGTCGGTACGGCTCTGGGATTATCGGCTGTGCCAAAAGGACGGTTGCGTCAATGATACCAAATGGGGGAAGAATAGGTAGCTTCCTAGGGTAGAGCTATGGATGAAACAACACAAGAGCCATTACGCCTAATAATAATCCAAAATTACATTAGGTGCCTCAGCAATTTTGCAAACCAGATGCCCCCTCTTTAATCACTGGACCTTCTTTCTAGCATCCACCGCACCAAGACGGTTAAGCAGCCGCACGTACGTGTCGACAGTCAGCAGGACAGCTACTCCATAGTTAGCACGCACCTCTACCTCTACACCTACGTGGCAGGCCTCGCCTAATCGGGATCAAACTTACCGACGGCAAGGTACCCGCCGTACAGGCCGCCTAACAATACCACCTTCTGCTGCGCGGTCACGACGGCAGGGTCCCAGAGAAAGGCCTCGTACATGCAGGTAGCGGTAGTCAACGCCGTCTCGATGCCGTACACGAGAAGCAGCAGCTCGGCGCGGCCGCTCAGACCGCTCCGCCTAGCCGTGCCGGCGTTGCGACCGCCGCCGAGGAGCGCGCGCACCGCCCAGAGAGACACCGGCAGGTGGAAGACGAGCTCTAGGAAGGCGAACAGCGGGAAGAAGCTCGGAACGGCTGCCGGAGGCGGCGCGAAGAACTGGTCGTTGTACGTCTCTATGTAGTAGACCCGCAGCTCATATAAGAGGTGTAGCGGTGACGAGGGCGGCACCCACAGAGAGGTTGGGTAAAGGGGTACGAGATCAACGCCTGCGGGTGTTAGATGCGGGTGTCAGATGAGATGTGTCGTAAGCTCATAGTTTATATAGATATGTCGGAAGTGAGATTTCTAGGCACATACAGAACAGAACCGGAAGATGAATGAGGAAGTATGTGAGATAGACCTTATCCAGCCAATATCGTGTCGAAGACATGGTAACGCGTTAGATTTAAAACGAAGCTTATATCGGATATCTTTAATAATCGAGAAATGATATTTGAACCGCCGTTAGCACCTATCTACTTAAATATGTTTGACGCAAAGCAAAGTTTTGGGGTTTTCTAAGAAATTAGGAGTGAGGCGTTTATGTTGGATTTCAAATTAGAAGATTTGACCTGTGCGTAATCGGGTTATACACTGTCTTTACACTGTATTCCCTAACCTCTAGACGTAGACATGACAGCCAGCAAGTTGTTATATTATTGTTGTATCGTTGATCACTTTCATCTTTAGGTACGGTTGGCTTCTTAGATAGATGATATTTAATGCTCTTGTTCGTGTTTAACTAGAATTGATGAGAGATTCTTTAATTCGGTATATTGATTGTAGTGTCTGGTTTTGAATAGGGGTTATGTAAAATGGTTATGCTCTCCAACTACGCCCTCCAACCACGCCACTCGCGTACCTATTTACATGACGAAGGATACTGAATTTAAGAAACTAGAAATTGGAGGAAATGAATAAGAAGCATGGATTTATATTAATAAATTGTGGTATAATTGGGTTTAGCACCCACTTCCACGGGTGAAGAGATGACAGTCGAGCCTTGAAATTAGTTGAACGGCCTAGGTGGGTGAATGAGGACATATATCTCGAGTCACAGCGCGACTCATTCTTCCGCCTGCCATCTTGTGAATTCGGCTACCCAAAGGCATCCAAGCAGTGCGGGGACCAATGCTAAAAGAACCCACCATAGCTCGAGGGTAAGACGAGACCGGAGCCACCTTTTGATCCGTACTTTGAGCAGGCGTTTATGCGCACACTTCTGCGTTCCGTAGACCAGACATCCTAAGCCGGGCCGCGACTCGCATTCGACATGTTCGCGGCGTCTCTGCATGAGTAACCTGAAGTAGATTTAGTCATGTCCGATCATACAGTACTACTGCCCTGACAAGTTCACCCGGGTATGTCTCTTCATCCTCACCTTACACTGCCCCTGCAGAATTTCAAATCGCTGCCTAGGTCACATTGACGATCATTTGGACATTCCAGATGTAAAGTCCGACGTTCGATTAGCCAATCCACCTTGAGTTCTAGGCCGGTATCGACCAGATAGTAGAAGTATCTGTTCGTGTGCTTGAGAGACAGGGCGTCGGGGTACGAGAGTTGTTGACTGATAAGAAGATGTATTTCAGGTGGCATATTCTCGAAAGCTGACACCTCCTTAGGCGGAAGCTGAGTGATAGACTCCAGCTCTGGCACCTCGATAGGGTCCGTCTTGGACGTATGAAAACGACGGATCATGTTCATATTTAGGGTATCTTGTGTCTCTCCCGAAGAACTAGCTCTGGTTGGCGACTGGCGATTTTCTATCAAAGGCCCAATAAAATATGTCAAATAGCTGATAATAGAGGTCTCAACGACTGTAAAGAGCGGGATGCCCCGGGTCGGTGACCTTGATTTGATTGCTGAATAGCTTAGACCATCGCATCGAAACAAAAGTGGGAAAGTCCAATTGCTTTGTACAGCTTCGCTGCCTAGACTTGATATCCTCGCGTGAGAAGCTAGGCTGGTTTCAAGAACATCACTCTCGCACGGAGTTCTCTAACCTCAGCTCTCCCACCGTCGCAGACACCGCCTGCCACTAGCTTGGTAATATCTTAGGACATATGCCTAGAATTAGTTAACTAAGCCATGCTCGCCACGAACCGACGGATGGAGATGTTAGGCAAGCAAGAAATGGCAAGCTAATAGTGATAAAATCGCTAGGAGGTAGGCAGCAATATATTCCACCTCTTACATACGGGGCGTGTGGCGTAACAAAGGCAACAAGATACGAACCCGATCTAAGACATATGCACCTATACCCCGGTCCAGATGGATGGTAACCTCAAGGCAAAGTAGGTTGCAATACAAGTATTAACTTCAACATAGCCTTAAAGATAACGCATAATATAGGTAGGTAGACAATGAAGTTTAGGGAGAAGAGAATCGAGCTGTCGAGTTGATGTTTAAGTGAAGATGAATGGGTAGAATGCAAGGACTCCTCACAGCCTCATTCGATCTTCAAGTATTTAATGTGGCTTAGGCATTTTCCCCTTTCCAAGGTATGTATCTAAGTACATTGTTTGACCAATAGCGTCAATGAGAATTCACCTGGCTGGGATGTTAAAGTCTGCAGGCAGCCGTGTGGGGGCATGTGATCGCGCGACTGACAAGATTGTCCTAGCGCGTTTATTTATTTCCACTTTCCAATTCCCATTTTCCATTTTCCATTGTCCATTTTCCATTACCCACCCCCCTACCCCCCACCAAATCACATCGTCATGTCTGATCAACATTAGGTACCTCCCTGGTACGCAAAGATGGCGACAAATATCATGACTCGATTTATAACTCTTTTAACTTCCAACTTCCTCTCTTCAGCTTTAATCTGAGCTTTACCACGCTTGCTAGACCTACACTACATCGTAACTGCTTTGTTCCATGTACTCCCGTCGCTGTACTATCGGATATACTTGACGTCTTCCATCGCGTGATGACCTATCGGCTAACTACTAGGTATACACATATATGGCTAGATCCGTTCCTCCCATAATGGATGGCGATAGTTCAGACGAGAGCAACTATGGGTCGGATTTTTCAACGGGGGAAGAGGTTATCGTAAATCAACTCCTCGAAGGCCTTAGGAATAAGACTACCTCACCGAGCGAATCTGCGAGCACCGTTTCTAGTTCTATTCAAGTCGCATCGTCTATCGATACGAATGCTAAGGTCGCCGGAAGCTTGTCTGTCCTATTACCCGCTCCTAAACTAGAAAGTCAGCATCATGGACCCGGCCAGCGCGGTCAGCGTGGTCGCTCAAAGGACACTCTGCTCGGCAAGGCCGATGCTTCCACAAATAATCATGGGCAAGACAGGAATAACTCAACTGCCCAGTCGAATGCGCGTGCGCCGCTACGCATCCCAATCGATGACGTACAGTACCCGGATCGTGAGTTGCTGGACGAAATACATGTCCCCATCCACAAGACATGTCTAACTAACTAGCAGCGCTTAGTTAGCCGTTTCCTATCTGGTGCCAATCCCGACGTAGCTCCTAAGCCAGAGACTCTCGAGCTAGCTCCCAAGTCAGAGACTCCCGAGCCGCTCAGAGATTCCCAGTCTCCTCTGCAGCGCTTCCGCTCCTTCCCGAGGAGACCGCTCACCGTCTCCGACCTGTCTTCCGGCGCCTGGTGCGAACTGCAGTACTGGTATACGCTTACTCGGCTTCCCGGGGGGAGGAAGACGCGAACCGCGGCGATGCGGGGCGGCACCCGCGTCCACCAAACATTGGAGGATCAGGTCCATACCACGGTCCAAGTCAACATAGCTAACAAGGAGGAGGCATTTGCGCTACGGCTGTGGAACGTCATCCAAGGACTCCGCACGCTTCGAGACGCCGGCATGACCAGAGAGCTCGAAGTATGGGGAATCGTCGAAGGCCAGATCGTCAACGGCGTCATAGACGAAGTAAGCCACGAAAGCCCCAATCCCGATTTCGAGCAGGAGCTCAGCCTCTCCCAATCATCGAGGGGTTTTATCGCAACCCATCCAAAGGAACAGACGGCCATAACAGATTATCTGGGACCGCATCACAAGACATTTTACCTCACCGACGTCAAGACTCGCGCGTCGGACAGGCTGCCTACCGGAGCAGCTCTCAGGCCAGCTAGGGTTCAGCTATTCTTGTATCATCGTCTCCTGGGGGAAATGGCATCCGGCGCGGTAGACTTCGACGCCGTATTAAACCGATACGGTCTGAGAGCCGACGCTCTGTTTTCTGACGCCTTCATGGCTCAGGTAGGCGATCTGCACGACGAAATATTTTACGACGCGGAATCAGAACCCGGAGGGGCACCATCGACTCCTCATTCTACCCGGTCTACTCGTTCCGGGCAAGGTGCCGGGTTGTCGGGTGCGTCCCCAGGCCAGTCGTACCAGACGATGCCACCTGCGGAATTGATCAGGTATCGATCCATCGTGCACATGCTTCCCCTGCTGCGGTCCGAGCTGCGGGAGACTTTCCCACGCGGCGCCGCCACGCTCGGCGAACTTCTTGCCGTCCAGTACCGCCATAGGGATGACGGTCGCGTCCTCGGGAACAACGCGTTTCCGAACGATCCCGAAGCGCTAGAAGTATATCTCAAGCAGGACCTGGAATGGTGGCGCGGAGAAAGGGACGCCGAGGGCGTCTCCATCGAAGAGACTTATAAATGTCGGTCGTGCGAATTTGCGGAGAGCTGCCAATGGCGAAAGGACAAAGAAGCCGCAATTCTACAGAAAACAAGGGGCACTCTGCGCGCCAGCAGCTGACATAGTAGTTTACCTATTTAGTAGCTTGATTTACTACACCTGCTTAGGTATATCCAACGAATTATTACTCGTGCCTCCGGGCCTACCTTGGTGTTAGTTTATGCTTCGTACTCTATTGGCATTAAGAATTGTCTCTACCGTGGTCTAAATCTCGCCGAACATTACAACCTCAGATTTAAAGATAGTAAAAACAAATGAATCATGAAGGATGTCTTGCTGGGCATGGGCCTGGGGCTTGGGGCGGGATTATAGCATCCATAGTACGGAGAGTTATCGCAGTTTAGATTCCTCTGCCTATTCTCCTAAAGTACTCTAAAATGCACACTGTTATTGGTATTTATAAAAGGAACCATGTTTCGCTCGCTCAAAAGTTACCGCGTATATTACCCAGCGCCACATTCATGCCATGCTTTTTCCCTTCCCCTTTTCTACAACTGTCCTTATGGGATCTATCTATCTATGGGGGGGGGGGGGGGGGGGGGGGGGGGGGGGGGGGGGGGGGGGGGGGGGGGGGGGGGGGGGGGGGGGGGGGGGGGGGGGGGGGGGGGT
>MU405327.1:112780-132571 GCA_022836615.1 Annulohypoxylon bovei var. microspora
CTCAAATTTTACGGGTTTTTTTACCCCCCGCCAAATTATTTCCATGTTTTTTCCCTTCCCATTTTTTAAACTGGTCCTTTTGGTTTTTATATTCCTACCCCCCCCCCCCCCCCCCCCCCCCTTCTCTCTCTCTCTCTATATATATAGGGGCTTAATGTTGCCTGCGCAGGACAGCGGTTCTTGGATTTAGCCGCTCCTTGTAGCCGATGAAACATTCAATTCGTGGAGAATCTTTGCGACATCATGTCTAATCGTCTCTGGCAATACCTAGCATTGCCTCATTCGGCAGAAGAAATCCTGGGGATGTTCTGGATTCCAGGCAACACGCACTATGAGTCTTAAAGCAACCAAAACTGGAAGGATACGGATAAATCTTGGTAGTCAGGTACATGAAGGCTGGGCACTATTAGATGCTTAATATATCTATCTACCTACCTACCTACCTAGTTACTATCAATAATCTAGAAAATTTCGAATCATGAATGGACTTTCGACCGACACACAATATCTGTCAAAATGCCGCTCCCACTACTAATAACGGCAGTAGTCTTTCTACCATTGACGGCCTTCGGGAGGAGCGCGAGCGTGAAAGTTCGGCAGGCAGGGAGCACGGTTACCGTGAATCTCGACCAGAAGTACCAGACGATCGATGGCTTCGGCTGCTCGGAGGCTTTCCAGAGAGCCGTGCAGATGTCCAAGCTAACGGAGGAACAGCAGCAGTACACCCTTGATCTTCTCTTTAGCACGACAAAAGGAACCGGACTGTCCATCCTCCGCAACGGCATCGGCTCGTCCCCAGACATTAGCTCCGATCATATGGTCTCCATCCAACCCAAGAGTCCAGGAGGCCCGTCAAGCGCGCCGAGTTACGTCTGGGACGGCTCGGACAACAAGCAACTATGGGTTTCCCAAGAGGCCGTCAAGCGCGGGGTCAAGACGATCTACGCCAACGCCTGGAGCACCTGGCTACATGAAGACCAACGGAAACGACGCGAACGGCGGGACTCTGTGCGGGGTCGGCGGTGCCTCATGGTCTAGCGGCGACTGGAAGCAAGCATACGCCGATTACCTGGTGCAGTATATAAAGTATTACCTAGAGTCTAACGTGACAATAACGCACCTGGGATTTGTCAACGAGCCGGACCTTACGTTAGTACACCGTTACTAAAAAAAAAAAAAAAAAAAAAAAAAAAGAAGACAAAGCTTAACGGTGGTTAGCTGACATGTGGCGTGATATTTCAGGACGAGCTATGCGTCGATGCGCTTCTCGGGCTCGCAAGCAGCGGACTTCATCCAGGTACTCCACCCTACTCTCGAAAAGGCCAACCTAAGCTCGGTCGGCATCAACTGCTGCGACCCGGAGGGCTGGAATAGCCAGGCGGGTATGCTGGGTCAGCTAAGCTCGGTCGATAGCCTCATGTCAACCATCACGGCGCATTCTTACACGTCCTCGCCCGGGTCGCCTCTGAACACGCGCCACCGCGTCTGGCAGACAGAGGCCGCCGACCTAAACGGCCAATGGCAAGGCGCGTGGTACAGCAGCGGCGGCGCCGGGGACGGCATGACCTGGGCTAATAACATCTACACAGCCATCGTAAACGCGAACGCTTCCGGCTACCTCTACTGGATCGGCGCCCAGACCGGGGCGACTAACTCGAAACTTATCCGAATCGACGGCGACAACGTCTCCCCTTCGAAGCGCCTGTGGGCCTTCGGACAATGGAGCCGATTCGTCCGACCCGGCGCCGTTCGCGTAGGCGTCCAGGGGGCGCCGTCGAGCGTACGTACCGCGGCATTCCAGAACGTCGACGGCTCCGTCGCCGTCCAGTTCATCAACAGCGGAGGATCGGCGGCCAACGTTCAGGTGACGGTCAGCGGAGGAGAATTCAACTCGAGTACCGCAGCGGCCTATATTACCGATAATACTCATGACGTGGGCGACTTAACCGTATCGCTAAGCGGCGGAACGGCTGCAGTTATCGTGCCGGGAAGGGCTATGGTTACGCTTGTACTGAAGCAAGAGGCGCCGCCGCCAGCATAGAAAGCCTTAGGTTAATAGGTACCCAGCCTGCTTGTCATAGCGGGAACTGCCTCGAAGCCTGAAGTGAACGCTAATACTTTGTACATACGATAGCGAAGTTAAATGAAGATGTCGAATGCACTGTCACGATCGAAGTTTGGGTGGTCCATTTCTTGAACCTCTATAAATTTGGCAAGCGGCAAACTAGACGCCTGATTACTTGGTATCTCCGATCCCATTCTCCGAGGTCGAGGCGGTTATCGTTGAAGTCGCTGAAGTTGAAGTATGTTGTGCTCAACTAAATATTTCTTACCTATTCTCACGTCGATACGCACACTTCAATGCGAATGTGAATGCCAGACCTACCTATTGTAAGTTGCTAGCAAATGATCCCGGAGTTGAAGTAAAAATAGTCTTCGCCTAGACACTGCAGACACTGGTAGCGAAAAGCCTTATGTGATAATGGGTCAGTTGGGTCTGACTGAGTAGGGTTTCGAAAAATACGTATTTTATAATAAAATACGCGTATGATACACAACCCCTGTAAAATACGTATGATATGTATCATACATCCGGATCGGATTATCCACTTCCGGTGTATCATTGCACTTTGATTGGCCACTTACATAACCACATCGCATTACATAAGTATCACCACCACCAGTTTTTACACGATAATAACCATTATGCGATGAATTAAAATAATTCTTAAAATAATTTGTAAAACCTGGGATAAGTGGTATTATTCGAAAAAAAGCAGGTAGCAATTAAAAGATATACATGTGGTTGAAATGTGGTTTTTGACCATACGGTGGAAAATATCTTAAATTATACGGTGGGAAATTTTTAATAGAAGTGTAAGACCTGGGGAATACCTGAGAAAAATGGAGACGGCACCTAAATTTAGCTGTGTGGGGCATCTAATTTAAGTACCGAAAGGTATCTCCGGTTCCGAACATACTGTATTTTATATAAAATACGATACAATACATGTATAATACTATATGATACGAAAATGTATCATACAAAACGAAACCCTATGACTGAGAGTTTTCCTCTCGAAGATCCCTGTTCCGCTATCCTGGGTTGGATTAAAGAGAGCGGAGTAGCAGTTAAGCGACGAAAGATAATTGGCTGAGAGACCTGCGCTTTGCATGCGGAGATGACGGCTGACCAGTGCTAAAATACCTGGAATAGACAAATAGATTAACTGACATGGTTCACATCCTCCAGATGTCCTTTATCGCCTACACTAGCTCTACTGTGTAGAACTCTGTACCTAGTATCAGGTACTTGATCAGCTCTCTGCTATCGGACCAGATCGTCGGCAATCTCGGGCACGTCCTTGTAGCGAGTACAATTCTGTCACTATCTCGCGCAGCTCGCGTGGAGGTGCGAGGAAGCAGCCAAGACCCTAACGCTCCGCTCTATTGGTGCTGCTCGTACTCGAATGCCTGGACAGCTGCACCGAACTGACATCGTTGCATCAGTAGGCAGCATGATAAATTGGCTCCAGCATGGGAGTGGCGGGTTACACCCATGGCCCATTGGAGCAGGTAATTCGAGGCGATTCGATTCGGTCAAGGGGCTGATATCGAAAACCGCGTTAATGGGAACCTCTCTTCTAAAATTTTGCGCTCCTCACCCGCCACGTTCGAACCTCTCGGTGCATCCAGGTTTCGATCAACCGCTCGATCAACCGCCCTCCTCCCCTCCCCGGGCCTGCTAAGCTAACCTGCGTCGCATCGTGATCACCGCCATGAGGTGTGCTAAATTCACGGCTTAAAAAATCGGCCGAGGTAGAAGGGGGAAAAACAGCCTCCCACGACCGGTGCGCTCCGTCACCGCCGACCCAATGTTGGTCGCCCGCAATCCTCGCGGCTGGCTGTCTAGCCTCCCGGACAGCCGCGTATGCTCGCTGAGGTGGCAGTCCATACTTCGATATGCCGCCATCACCTTCGTCGTCTCCATAACCTTATCGGGCGTCTTCTTATTTCGCCGCCCGGAGGGGTTCCTCCGCAACGGCGAGTCGCACTACTTCGAATATTTCTGGAACCGGACGGCGAACCATCCCATCGACAAACTCATCGGCGACGCGCACGTCTTTCACGAGAACCTGCTCAAGCAGCGAAGCTTCGACGTCCCGGCAGCCGCCGCCCGGTATCGAGAGCGGCGAGGGCGACACCCCCCTCCGGGATTCGACGCCTGGTTCAGGTACGCGGCGGAGCACGACGCCATCGTCGTCGAATCTTTCTTCGATCGGATATATGCCGACATCGCGCCGTTCTGGGGCCTCGACCCCCGGACCACAGCGGAGAGAGCCTCGTCGTGGGACTACGTAGTCCGCGTCCGCAACGGCGTCGCCAACGGCACGGGTAACACGGAGGGCAAGGTTCCGTGGCTGCAGCTCTGGACCGGCCTGGTGGCCGAGGCGGCCCCGTGGCTGCCGGACGTGGACATGCCCATCAATTACATGGACGAGTCCCGGCTGATCGTCCCGTGGGAAGACGTGACGGATCTCGTAGGAAAAGAAGGAGCAAGCCGGTCGATCAATCCGGTAGAAGAGGTGATTATTAAATATAGCGGCCTCGCTAAGGTTGACGCTATCGGCGACGAAGCCGAACCTTATCATCCTAAGTGGCTCGGCGGGAGCTACTGGAACCTGACGCGCGTCGCCTGCGCCCCGGACTCTCCTTCCCGCAACGTTGCGCCGATCCCAAACTTCGAGGAGCTGCCGGTCCTCCCGGCCGACTGGAACCCCGAGTACACGTACAAAGGGTACGTCAGCAACTTTACCTCCGCCACGGATCCCTGCGCGCAGCCCCACCTCCGCAGCATGCACGGCACCTTCGCCGAGCCCCTGACCATGTCGACGAGCCAGGAGCTCATCCCGCTGTTCGGCGGCTGCAAGCTGCCCGTGAACAACGAGATCCTCATCCCGGGGGCCATGTACCTGACCGACGACCCCTTCTACTCCGGCGGAGACACCCACGGCCCCCCCTGGAGGCAGAAGACCGACGGCGTCGTGTGGCGCGGCGTCGCGTCCGGCGGCCGCAACAAGAAGGAGAACTGGACACACTTCCAGCGCCACCGCCTCATCGAGATGCTGAACGGGACGACCGTGGCCGGCATGGAGGAGAACAGGTCCCGCGCGATGACCTTCGAGATGCCTCCCGCGCAGAAGTACGACTTCCCGAAGAGGCGAGAGGGGACCATCGGCGCCTGGCTGGAGGAGTTCGCGGACGCGGGGTTCGTCAACCTGCTCTGCTTCCCGGACGACTCCGACTGCGCCTACGTCAGGCCGTACTTCTCCGAGCTCCAGAGCATCGCCATGAAGGAGCAGTACAGGTACAAGTTCATGCCCGACGTGGACGGGAACAGCTTCAGCGCGAGGTTCAGGGGCTTCCTGCTGTCCACCTCGCTGCCGCTGAAGGCCACCATCTACGCCGAATGGCACGACGACCGCCTGGTGCCCTGGCTGCACTTCGCGCCGATGGACAACACCTTCCAGGACCTATACGCCATCCTGGACTACTTCACCCGAGATAGGAAGGGCGACAAGTCGGCGCGCTTCATCGCCGAAGAAGGGAGGTCGTGGGGCGCCAAGGTGCTCAGGAGGGAAGACATGCTGCTCTACGTCTGGAGGCTGCTCCTCGAGTTTGCACGCGTATGCGACGAGAAACGGGACGTGCTAGGATACATAGACGACTTAAGACCGGTGTAATGAATGTATAGGTATACCTAATTTGCTTTTTCTCTCATCTTGACCTCGAACGATAATTATACCCAAATTTATGATGACAATCGCCAGTCGCCAATCGAATTTTTAGTACCTACCTAATATTGTTTCAAAATAGTATGTCTGCTAATGAACGTGTCTGCCTACCTACCTACGTAGCCTGCAAGGGAGAACCGGCCTTGATTAGGTAAGTCACCCCTTTTCCACCGGATCACGTACGTACGTGCGTGCGTACGTCCGTCCGTACCAGGTAGGTAGGTACATACGTACCTTTAACGCACGAAGGAAATGGTATGTTATTTTCAACCAGTCATACTTATATGTGCCTAAATCTGTAAGTCTACATACTTTGGCTATGTTGTTGTGCATGCGATGCGTTGTAGAATTAAGATAGTCATCTAGTACGTATCGCTGAGGGGCTGCGAGCCAAGTAAATCGGGTGGCGCTGTCTCGTACGCAGGTATGCAGGTATGTTAGGAGATATCGGCGATGTTCCGACGATCTATCCAAGATAAATTCAAAATCACCCAACACCAGGATTATCCTGATGGCCACAGCGCGCCGCCCGGACAACGCGACGACGCAACTTAGGGGTTATCACAGAGCTTCTAGGCTCGACGATACACCTAACAACTCTTTTTGCGGATTTCAATGGGCTCCCGGCCATTCAGAGTTGATGAAATGACAGGCCATCTTCTTAAAAGCGAAATCATTACGACATGCGAATCATCGGACATAGGAATCCTATCGGCGTTTAGTTCAACAAAGCCGAATAGGAGAATGACAGCTACAACTCATTTGGTTAAGGATTCTCAAACGCATATTTAAAGGGGGCAATCACGATGAGGTTTGGCCGAGACGAGACGCGGATACGATCTTTAAAAAAACATCAGAGACGGCTTCGAGGTCGAGAAGAGTGAGAATGTCAGATTATAGCCTCCCACTTTCCAACAAAGTTGCCGTGGTGACCGGAGCTTCAAGGGGCATCGGAAAAGGCATCGCACTAGAACTTGCTCGTCGTGGCGCAACGGTATATCCATCATATATTGTGTTTCTATTGTTTTTCTATTGTGTTTTTTTTATCAATTTCAAGTCGCTAATCTAAACCAACCCCAGGTAGTATTAACATACGTATCCCAAGGTAGCGAGGTTCTTGCCAGAGAGGTTTGCCAGACCATCGAGGCTCTTCCTCATAAGCCTCGCTCTCACGCTATCCGGGTCGATCTTAGCACCCTCGACGGGGCTCAGACACTTATCGGTGGCCTTCTCGAATGGAGCGAACATAAGCTCAAAGTTGACATACTCGTCAACAGCGCCGCGATCGAAAAGGCAAAGTCCTTGGCGGAGCTGACGGTCGACGACTACAACGACGTCTACAACCTCAACGTACGCGGCACCATACTGTTAACCCAGGCAGTATTACCGTACCTGAACAGCAACGGACGTATCATTAACATAGGCTCGGTCGCCGCAAGAACTCCCTTCAAGCAATTTTGCCTCTACTGCTCTTCGAAGGCGGCGCTCGAAGGTCTGACCCGGGTCTGGGCTGCCGAACTGGGCGGCAACGGGACGACGGTCAATTGCATCGAGCCAGGACCGGTTCAGAGCGACATGCTCGACGACATCCCGAAGGATATCGTGGAAATGCAAAAGTCTCTTACTCCTATCGGAAATAGGATAGGGACTGTCGACGAAGTAGCGAATATAGTAGCCAGTCTTGCTGGCAAGGACGGAGCTTGGATTACCGGACAATCCATCAGCGCGACCGGAGTAAGTCACCACGTCCCTCGTCCCTCGTCCCTTATCACACGGCCACTCATGTTTTACGACTACTAAATCCTGCGTCTTCAAAGGGGTTCGCCATGTATTAAGACGAGCCTCAATCTCCCCTCGGAGAGAATCACCCGATCTGGGCAGGCAACTTAGCGTCACACACCCACGCCTCGAGGCCCGGGTACGAGCTTGTCATGTCGGGGTCGGGGCCGACAGCGCGGCTTGATAGCAGACAGGCGTATCTCGTCGCATCACAAGAGATAGTTAGCAAGCAAGCAAGACTTTCGGAGGGACTCGATCTTGAAGCTTTGGGCTCCTTACGGCTGCTTAGGTAGGGCCTAGGCACCGGCTTGGACGAGGTCGAGAGTTTGTGAATGATACAAGATTACAAGTATAGGTATCCTGTGCATGCGAACTTGAATACGATAGGTATGCATTATTTTGATCCTGCTCATTCGTTTTCGAACGACCAAGTGCTTCTAGATGTGTCCATTTCCCATATCTTGAAAGTTGGATATTGGGTAAGCGTTATAGGGGGCGATCCGCCTTAGACTCCCTCTTCAGGGAACTTATGTGACATTATAATACTGATCTAAAATAAGCATCTGATTATTGATATGATATTTAACATGTCTTACATACGTAGGTTAGGTACCTAGTCTCCTGCCTCCATTTAGAGAACTAGTTCTAAGGTGGAAAGGGGGATTGGTTCCAAGATTTTTGTGTCCAGTCGATTGGAAATAATCTCCCCGAGACGGAGCTTCATATGACGGTTTCGGGCACTTTTTTTGGTGGAACTCTGACGTGATTGGAAATGCAACTTACGAGCATCCAATCTGGTGGACTGCTTACAAACAATACCTACACAACATTAGGTACTACATGACATACTACAAATTATACTACACAAGATGTTGCACCAGTTATATAAAAGGAATTGCTCATTTCCAGGATCAATTTGTTGCTTGGATTGAAGCATCATACATACCTACCTACCTGGCTATAACTCTTGTTTCGAGCCCATCAATAATATAACAAGTCGCAAGTCAATATGTCAACTGCAGTCAAAGTCGTCATTGTCGGTGCCACAGGCAAAACCGGCAAGGAAATCGTTGACGGGTTACTCGCATCCGAGACGAATTTCGTATGTGGCCGTACTATACCGCAATACGCCTACTATGCTAACTTCGAGTCTTAGGATATCACCGCTCTCGCAAGGCCATCATCCATCGGCAGCGCGGCTAATAATGCACTCAAAAGTCGTGGCGTCCACGTCGCCGCTGTGGATCTGACAGGTCCGAAAGAGAAGCTCGTGAAGGTTCTGACGGGAATCGACGTAGTAATTTCTTGCATCGTCTTTAGCAGCTTGAACGACCAGATTCCCCTGGTCGAGGCGGCGAAACAAGCTGGCGTAAAGAGATTCGTGCCTTGCGACTTTGCCACGCCAGCACCCAGAGGCGTCATGTGGCTACGTGATCAGGTTACTTCCCTTACTTCCCTCAAAATTATTATTTTATATGATTTAGTGCAGCTCTAACGATATGGATAGAAAGATGACGTTCTTGCGGCGATTCAACGCCTCTATCTGCCATACACCGTAATCGACGTCGGCTGGTGGTCTTCGCAATCAGTCCCGGCCATACCCTCGGGCCGAACGGATCACGTAGTTATCGACGTCATGAACATCCTCCCCGGCGACGGCACGGTGCCCATAGCATATACCGACGCACCAGATATCGGTCACTACGTGGCAAAGATCATAGCCGACCCGAGAACGCTGAACAAGAAAGTCTTTGCGTATACCGAGGTTCTCAGCACAAATCAGGTCGACAAGCTCACCGAAGAACTTAGCGGCGAAAAGCCCATAAGAAACCACGTAAGTTATATGTATATCGAAAAATAAGGTACCTACCTAGGAGGTACCTAGCATCCTAGGTAAGCTAGTAACGCATAACCACCAAGCTAACGCGAGACTGCTACAGCTGAGCGCGGACAAGATTCGCGGCGACATCGCATCAGAAAGATCCGTATTAGCAAATGACCCCACGGATGCATCTACAAGATTCAGCCTACTCGTGAACGAATATGTTGATTCTTGGGGGCTGCGGGGCGACAATACCCCTGAATCTGCTAAATATCTGGGCTACTTGGATTTTAAGGAGCTGTACCCTGATGTGAGCGGGAATACCATGCGAACCGTTATCCAAGAAGTTCTGGACGGAAAGAGAAAAGGAAATTAATACTACGTCGAGTAGCTGAGACGTAGTGTATACTCGGACGGCGTATACAGTATACTTGGACGATGCATCAAGTTGTGCATAAAGATGCGGTATCTTGAGCGGACGAGAGGAGATGATGAGTTTGATAGGTATTTGTTTGTATCATGTTTTACTAGGTAACTAGGTAACTAGTTAGGACCTAAGCATTTTATTCTATTTACTTTTGATAGTATCGGGGACGCTATTTTCTCGCTATGTGAGTCTTGTTGATCGAACGCCATACTAACGAGACTGAAAGGTTAGAAACGGTGCCTGTGAGAAGAGGCTGTTGTGAGAAGGTTGTTTCTAATGGGGGCCTTGACTGCCCTGGGGAGCGTCAGGGTCTGGTAGAAAATTAAGGAAAGATGCCGTTTCTATATAACCTAGAATACCCTTCGTCTCGGACCGGAAACGAACCCAAGAGGACAGCCACCGTAGAAAGCGTAGCCACAGAGAGTCCATCGACTCGTAACGCGTAACCATATTCGAAGACGTGTAAGAAATTTCTGCCCTCGGGCGCTGCTTCTGTTCATATCTCTCAAACACGCCTGCTAGATCGTGAGCAGTCGGGGTCGGGGTCGTCCGTATCAGCGGCACGAGCTCGTTGGCGAGGTTGCAGACCCCCTCAATCGAAAGATTACCCCCTAAAGCACCGTTCACCGTCGTCTGTGCAGAGTGTGTTAGAATATGTTAGAATGTGTAAGAATGTGTAAGAGTGTGTTAGTTGAATAGTAGACCTGGGTCGAGGAACGCACCTTGCACGTAGCATCTCCAACAAGTACGACCCTACCGGAATTGTTCCAGGGCCCTCGAACCACACCTTCTTCCATGGGGACCATGCCCCCACTAATTCTGGTATCCCAAAGGTCACGAAACGAGAACCACGGGCAGGCGGTAAGACTTCCATACTTCTCGATGCTGGCTGCAGCATCGGCCTCCGTATAGCGCGGGCAATCCGGCGTGCTGGAAGAAGTTTCTTCTTTAATGAACAGAAACCAGAAGATGAGTCCCTTCGGACCCGCCGACGTGATACCTGACACATTCCGGTAGTAAACATGGACGGCGACCCCGTCGGGTGGTAACATATCACCCCCGGTCCGATTGGTCGACGTGCCGAAGACCACCCTGTAACTAGACGTAAATGCTTAACGCTCGTTAGAATCCCGTCTCCTCTCTGCATGGCTAAGAAGCGAGAGAATACCTCGGATAAGATCTCGAGACCTCTCAGGACTCTTCTCGGAGACCGAGTCGGCTATCAAATTTCGGACCGTGCTATGAACGCCATCCGCCGCCACTAGGATGCTGCCCCTAACGTTCTCGCCACGGCTGGTGAGCACCGTGATGCCATCCTCGTCCTCCGAAAAGGCTACTACGCCGGTATCTGCGTGTACTCTGGACTTGTCCTCGATGTTGTCGTACAGAGTTGCAAGGCAGAAGTGACGTTCCACTTTGGCAATGGGAGTCAGTAATTTCTTCAGGAAAGAGTTCAACGAGTCTTCAGGCTTCAGCATGTCTCAGAAGCAATATCTCCTCAGTCAGCTTGATCAGGAGGTTCTCGCTCCCGAGACAGGCTACAAAAGGGGGAGGGGGAGGGGGGGGGGAAGAACTCTCGATGTCACATACTGAAGACGATTGGTCTCTTGGTCTTCTCCATCGCCTCCCTGAACATCGGCGATTCGTCAAACAACTTCCCCCGCTTGTCGATGTGGTGCCGATCTGTGAGCGGAAAAGTCGAGGCGCAAATCGTCTGCCAGATGCCAAGCTGCTCGAGTATCTTTCCGGTGTGGGATATAAGGCATATGGAAGCACCCGCTTTAGGGGCGACGTCTCGTCTCTCTAGGACCACGAAATCGACACCGGCCTTCTGCAACATGTTGGCCAATGCCAGACCAGCAACACCACCGCCGGCTATGATAACTTTGAAAGGTTCATGGATCGCCATCTCACGAACACGACGGGACTTGCGAATAGGTCTTGAAGTAGGTCTCGGAGTAGACCTGAAAGGAAACCAATCTGCCAACAGGTGCGAGATCGGGTCTTATATAAGAGAAACACCAGATCATATTGCAATAAGTTCCCGCGCCTGAGGCGGTGTTCCTTTATACAAAGTTGAAAAAATAGTTATTTCGTCTGTGACTCTGTAAGCTGATTTATCCGCATTGAGCAAAGCACGCAATCGAGACTGCAAACTGGCGGGGAACGGCGGGGCTCGTAAAGACCACGAATCTCGTGCCGCATACATATCAAGCATCGCATTTTATATCTATTAGGTATTTATACTCAACGTTGAACCGAGGAGGGGCAGAACGGAGTCAGATTGAGTATTCCATGTGTTAATGTTACGATAGAACTACCTACGCACAGAACTATCCCCTGCACCTCCGTTACACAGCTAACATGCACTACCCGCTATATATGTTTACGTATATAGGTACCTACCTAGTCATGCAGGGGATAATGTTGGGCACAGTCTAATATAGTAGCATTAACACATGGGACACTTAATCTTACTCTATTTAGAGATTTGGAGGGGCCGTACGGTGGACTAGGAGCGAGAGAAAAGAACACAACAAAATTGTATGCATTTCTATGATATTAACGTGTTATGTATACAGCTTTTACATAATACCTGCTACCTACCTACCTACTTCAATGTTACCTGTAGGTAAGCAGCTAGCTAGGCATGGTGGGTACCCGAGCAGCCGGGTAAGGCACCTGGCTGGACTTGACTTTTGCTTTTTTCTCAGAAGAGACGAGTTGACAAATTACCTGTCTCACGTCATACGACCCCTAAAATGGCCTGCCAAGTGTGATGTGGCGTTCGCGATACTCCACCCTCCTTAGCTACTAGGTTAGGTAGCTGCCGGCCCTTGAAGTTCGATAGCATCTACAATGTAATTGGCACTCAGGAAATCTTGGTCACCACTACCGGATACGCCAATCGTGAGCGTGTTCTGCCCACTCTTCAACGCGGTTGCCGGAATGGTCCAGTTGTAGACCTCGCCATATCCTCGGTAGGCTCCGCGAGTCACTCCCCTCGAATCGATGAGTTTCTAAGTCCTAATTCAGTCTCATCGCCAATATCACTGGGCACGTTTTCTTCTACGCAGTGCGCAGGCATGACTTACCGGAGCACCAGGATCCTTTCCTGTCCAGCTACCAATAACCACCGACGGACGTCCCCCCTTAAATGAGAGCGTCGTTCCCACCCTCAACGTAAGATCTTGGACCTGATTGGCGGCGAGATCGAAATTTACCTTGGCGGTACCGCCGCTCTTGGAAAAGAGGGCCATGGGAAAGTCGCCGGGCGAAGACTGGCCGACCGTGAACGTCCCTCCCCAAGAACCCATGCGAGCGTCGCTCGGGTGCATCCGCTCGATCTTGTCTACGTTTTTCAGCTCCTGCGGGCGGCCGTCAAAGTCCCCGATGCGCCACACGACCGAGGGGTCCGGCTCCGCCGAGGCGATATTCTTGGTCGCGTCGCCCCCGGCCGTGACAGCCACCGTATCTTTGGCCACCTCGTACTCGCCTTTATACAGCTTCATCGTATACGTCCCGGGCTTCATCAGGGGCGACTTGAACGCGCCGCCGGTAGCGACGGTCCAATAATGGGCTTTGTCGTTATACCAATGAACGACGGCTTCGAACCCGCTCGGGATCTTGGACACGGAGCCGGAGACGGAGCCGCGCTGGTCCGCCGGGACGTAACCCTGAATATCTAGACCGGCAAAGAAGGACGTGTCCAGATCCGCAGAAGGCTTGTCTCCCTTGCTATCAAAGTCGTCAAATCGAAGTTCTCATGCGACGCGATGCGCGAGAATAGACCCTCTCAAGACTCACGTGAATTTTATGGCATACTGTCCCATGAGCCCGAAGCGCCACGCCTCGGTTCGGACGTGGCCGCTATTCATATACCAGTAAAGTTCCTGATCGCTACTGCCAGTCTGGCTGTTGATGTCGTGCATAAACGGCCCTCCGGAGGAGGTTTCGTACGCCGTGCCAGGCATGATCATCCACACGGCCGCGGTCTGAAGAAAACGGTATTAGTTCAGGTACCTAGGTATTCGCGTCAATGCCAGCCGCGGTTATGCCTTACCGATCCGGATACGCCGTGCACCTGGTCGTCGATGAAGCGATCCGACGTGTACATCTTGCATCGCGTTTGCCCGTTCGAGCATCTGAACGTATCTTTACCTTCGAATGCGGTGCAGCCAATACTGTGGTATTCAGAGTTAGATCTCGAGCCCAAAGAAAAAGCACCCGCCGACAAATAAAAGCGACCCTCGGCATGCCAGGTCGACCAGCTGCACACTAGACCAACTATCTGCACACCAAACCGACTAGAGCGCAAAGTCAACAACTTCAGGTGCTACTTACTTATTACCAACGTCTCCGTGCACGCCCGCAGGCAAGCTTTCCTGACGCAGCCGGGCAAGCCACCGGATCGACCTCTCCGGTGATATAAGTTGCCATGTAAATAGTCGGGTCGTCCGCTTTGGCGACATAGTACTGGGTCACCGGTAACGAACTCGACCTGGCCGTGACCTTCACGTACTTCTCATCGAGAGTTTCCGCAGACACCTGGGACGTCCCGAGGCCAGAGTTTACGCCGGACGCCTTGCTCTTCCCCTGGTACTCGACGCTATCGAACAATAAGCTCGTGACGTCCCCGTTTGCCCTATCCTCGGTTAATCTGACAGCACACGCACACCGGTAGAAGACGAGCGATACCTGCTAACCTCGAACACCAGGCCACCGCCCGTATCAACCTAGAAAGGTGTCTGTCAGCCAAGGAACCGAGCGGAGGAACGTCTGCCAGACACGAACCTTGTAGCTACCGCTCGTAGTGGTGAGGCCGAAGGCGGCGCGAGCGCCGTCGCCAAGAAGAGCCAGCGCGAGAATAACAGACGCGACAATCATCATGCCTGGTGTACTACGAAAAATACTAGGCTAACAAGTATTACCTTGTGTAGGTTAAGATGATGGATTCAAGCTTGACGTAATGCTCGCCCTAGGTATTTACGTACCCAGGTATTTATATACGATACTACTTTCGCCATATTTCTAATTTCAACGCGAACCCCGGTCCCGGGCCATGTAGCAGCAATCAAATCATTGCCCTAATATTTCCCTCCCCGACGGGATCGGCGCTGAAGTTGCAAGATCCAAATCCCTAATACCCGGAGGGATATATATAAGAAAGGAACTAACACTCCGGCGATAGAAACGAACCTCAGCGGAGGAGCATTACCTTGGCCTATCGAGGAAAGCGGCTGCCCGGCAGAATTGCCACGGCACTGGCGACGGAACGAATATTTCCGCTTCCCACCGGAAGCAATCGTCATTCGGGATAAAGAAGCCCGAAACACCAACATCGACCAAATCCTTTAGTCACAAGCTGTCGATACTTAGGTATGTTTCCAAACAATGTCCATACTCGTTCGCAAAAGTAGCCGCGGGTATAAATAGACCCCCCCTGCTGGTAGGGACAAAATTTGATGTTTTCTTTTATCCATCGAAAGATGTTAACGAGCTTCACAAGGTGAACGGCTAAGAAAGCTACATAGCTTAACTAAAAACATCAGAACACTCATAAAACTTTCATCACCTAGGTATGTGCCTAGGTAGGTATAGCTAACGTATCCTGCTCGCCGTGGAAATGCCACGACTCACATCACATCTTACAAAACTGAGGGCATCAACACGAGCAAAATGTCGCAACAATAGTATTGCCATGATACAATGCCGGGGGTTCAACGAATTTCTAGGTAAATCCCGTCTAAGACCCGATCTGCCTCATGAGGCTAGAAGTGTAGGTATGGCGGGCTGGGCGGGTCGATGGGCTCCACGAAAACATAACCGAATTTCATCAGGACATACAATCCCGTCATCCAGCGTTAGCGAATGATAAACTGTCGCTTATTCAACACCATCGCGATACGCTTTAAACTTGTATGAAAGGATGACGGAGCCATGCAAGTGGCACTTAGCTAGACGCCTAGCCCCCCGCGAGCGAGAGTATGGCGCAGTCGTGGCATCGCCGCATCGGTTATCTAAAACTCGAATGCGTGAAATTTCAAGACCGTGTCACGCAGAGAGGTGCTAGATGGAGCGACAAGCGAATTCAAGTTCGATTAGCTGACGCCTCGAGTAATAATAGGCATAGTATGTGCCTACCTACTTATATATACCTAGTACGTAGATAAGTAGGTACATAAACCACGCTGCCTTTTCCTCGATTAATCTTTACCCCCTTCCCACTTCCGTTTAACAGCATATTCTGTTCGTTTCCACACTACGGCCAATGATGATATGGGGAATTGAGATCGTATTCACGAGAAAACAAATGAGATCCCGAGTCTTCTGGGTCCTAACCATGGCTATATGTGACAATATCCGGATTTTGATAAAGAGGCTCCGTTTTCGAAAAAGAAAAAACGGTCGCCCGAACCGAACCCACTATAAAACGGATGATGGACCCGGGCGCATGCAGCACGGGAGACGGGTCGGGACCTCCCGCACCGCTACGATGAGCTGGACGAGTCGGCAAGCACACACCGAAGTCGCGCCGCATGTTCGATTTTGCTTACAGACTTTATATGTTTTACTTAACAAGTGGGGTTTTGGTAAATATCCACGACGAGGAATATAAAGGGCGGCGTATTAATAAGCTCAATGGTGGAATCATTACAATAGAAGATAGAAAATAAGTACCTAAATACTTAAGTCATTAAAGCACGGGCTACCAAACGGCTCTACGCGACCGCCTTTATCTAATCCGCAATGAGCTAAACAAGCGGGTGCAAGCACCTTCACCTGTACATACCTTTTATTTGCGTATCTTAATGAGCACCAACTACACGTAGACAATTTTCATGAACCACCTAGATCAACACCTTCCTACATACTAGGTAGGCACCTAGGTGGTTTCTCTCGCCTCAATTCACAATGCCTATCATTCAACCTCAATATCGAACCAATGCCAATCCTCAGCAAAACACCCACCAAGGAACTATTTACAGCCAACACCCCTACGACCAAAATGTGTATCACAAGCTTGCTACCATCGACTGCTACCGAGGATGCCCTACAGGCCTTGTCCACGTCGTCGCTAAAGCTGCGATGCGGGACCCGGAGATAAACAACGACATCGACCAACTCTATCGGCGCTGCTTAGCACTTGCTCCTATCGCGCATGGGTCGCAGCAAGCTTATCCACCAACGGTCCAAGGTCCTACGCCAAGGTACATCGGCTCGCAACCCCAGCCGCCACAGCAAGCAATACAACAAGCAATACAACAAACAACGCAACAAGCAATACAACAAACAACGCAACAAGCAGCGCAACAAGCAATACAACAAACAACGCAACAAGCAGCACAACAAGCAGCACAACAAGCAGCACGACCCCTTACCACGACAGTCTTAGCCGCAAGACCTTCACTGCACAACTCTACACCAGTCTCCCCAGTTTACAGTCGATCTGCTACAACCCACGCCTCCGCCGAGTCAAGCTACGGTCGATCGTTAAGCCATGGCGGATCGTCAAACCAGGAGACACAGTCTAGCGAACCCCCTACAGCTGCGCCTGACCACTCCAGAGCTCGCAAGCGGCAGAGACGCTCGAGCACCTATGACGAGACTGCCGATGGGACTGCCGATGCTGTTGATGAGACTGTCGATACTATTGATGAGACTATCGATACTGCCGACGAGACTGCCGATCGGACTGCCGGAGAGATGATACGCTGTGGCTCTTCCAGCGGTAGGGAGTACGAGGTACCTCTAAGATCTATCAAGTCGCCCAGAGTCATCCCGCAATGTCCCAGGCCGCCCAAATCCGCTACCCAGCTCAGAGCCCCCGGGATGCAAGGCGCATCTAATCAACCGGGAACCGCTCGCCAGGACAGCGGCCGCACGCCCCAGGTCGACGCCGACCCCGACCCCGACGACGAGCCGGAGCCGAGAGAGAAGCCGGTCAACTTCTCCAAATTCCTCGACGCGGCAGAGAAGGATCTCGGCTGGCACGGCAAATACGACAACATGTCCGACCAGCGAGAGCAGACCGCAGGCATGAAGGTCGCGATCAAGCTCGAGCAGGTGCTGGAGAAGCTCCGCGGATTCATGGACAAGCACCAGTCGCTGGACAACCGCGTACACATCCTCACCATCATGCGCGAGATCATGATGGCCGTGCTGCAGACCGAGGGATCTCGCGTAGGGAGCGAGGTGCGCAACTGCGCCTTCCAGTACGACGACAACCTGCTGTGGGCGGCCGAGAAGCTCACGGCCGCGCAGAGACGCAAGCTGAAGACCCTCGACGGCGGCGCGTGGGTTCGCGATCTCAAGCTGCTCGCCGAAGAGGCTAAGAGCTACTGCATATTCGAGCGCCTGCCGCAAGTCTTGCAAGTATTCGAGCCTATTGCCAGCAGCACCGCCAACGCAGAACACGACAGCGATGTCGAGATAATATCTGGGATGCCTTAGGTATACCTAGGTCCGCGTATAAGTTTATAATTAGATAATTATTTAATGTTAAGAGTGTTATGTTATCGGTTTCGACCATACGGCTCGGCTTCGAACGACTTGCCATTGATTAATACGCGAGGCCACCCGTTCGGGTGGCACAATCAGTGCTCGGAACAACTACACCTTAATCCACTGGTGTACACTAACGCGTAATCAATTCAACCAATTCAATTCAACGGACCCAGTTTTATTTAAGTGGGCTTAAACCAACCCAATTCAACGAAGCCATCGTGAGTTGAGTTAGTGTAATATGGTGTATTAATTGTGGAGTTTTAATGGATATTAAACTTATTATTAATAATTATTAAAAATTATTATTAAATTTAATGGTAATATTAATAAATATTAATAAAAAACTTTTATAGCGATTATTATAATAAGTGAATATTATATGTGGCGTTAATAAAATTTTTAATTTCATCGTTATTTTAAACTAAAGTTTTAATTACCATTAAAATTATTACCTTTATACGCGTTTTCGCGTTTTTTAATTAAAAATAATACTTTTTTAAATAATTTATTTAAATTTCGGGGGCTTCGAATTTAATATCGAACTTTTATTTAAATCGACGATAATTTATTTAATTCGATTATAATTTATTTAAATCGATTATAATTTATTTAAAAGTAATTTAATTTTATAAAAATTAACGATAATAACGTAAATAAAAATAATTTCACGTAAAATAAAATTATTAATACGATATAAAAAGCTTTTACGTTTAATATATTATAATTAATTTAATTTAATTAACCGTTTTATAAATTAATTACATTAATTTAATTAAAGGTTTTCGTGATTACGTAATAAACCAATTATATTAAAGCTTTAATTAAATTAATATAATTATTTCGAACATTAAATATAATATCCCGAATTTAACCGGAAATCGATGGTTTAATTTTTTAATTTCCCGTTTTTATTTTTTTTTTATTTAACGAAACCATTTATTACCACGATTCGCGCATTCGTTTAATTACTTTTTAAACCTTTTTTTTAACCACCCGTGTTACCATTCGTTTAACCGCCCGTTAAATTATTCGTAATTATTTCGTAAATTATTTTTTATTAAACCTTTAAATTACCCGCCGAACTTTTACCCGTTAAAACATTTTCGTAAAATTTCTTATTAAATAATTTTTTAAACCATTAATTTAACCTTTAATTTAATTATTTTTTAAATATTTCGTCGAAATTTTATTAAATTACCCGTTTAATTTTCGTAATTTCCTTCGATTTAAAATATAATTTATATAAAAACCGTTAAAAAGTTTCGTGTGGCCCGGGGAAAAAACAAACTCGAGTAAGGGCGGTTCGATTTTGTGGCCCGTGCGCGCGCTAATACTCTAATGCACCACAGCTATCTCCTACTACACCAAGGGTTAGGGTTAGGGTTAGGGTTAGGGTTAGGGTTAGGGTTAGGGTTAGGGTTAGGGTTAGGGTTAGGGTTAGGGTTAGGGTTAGGGTTAGG
>MU405328.1:0-128233 GCA_022836615.1 Annulohypoxylon bovei var. microspora
AGGGTTGTACGGGGTTGTACGGGTGCTCCGTACTGGCGGCGGAGGGGCTTTGCGAGGCGCGCGCCAGCGCGCCGAGCAAAGGCACGCAGCCGCCTAGGCCCTAGGGCTGGAGGGCTGGAGGGCTGGGGTTGAAGGGCCTGGGGTTGAAGGGGTTGAAAGGCCGGGGATGAAGGGCCGGGGATGAGGGTGCCCCGTACTAGCGGCGGAGGGGCTTTGCGAGGCGCGCGCAGCGCGCCGAGCAAAGGCACACAGCCGCCAATACGGAGGGCTTAGAGGGTTAAGGGCGGCGGGACGAGCGGTGATATATAAAAATAAATAAAAGGTTACAAAACATAAGATTCGAACCTAAGGGGTTGTAAGGTGGTCCGTGCAGGTGTGGAAAAGTTGGAAAAGTTCGGGTCTTGTGTTCCCGGCACGGGGACCTCATGTATCTTTCGATAAATTAAGCATAACGCATTCACCACTTTTACTTAAATTCGGCTTAATTTTTTATTAATTACATGTTTAAAAATATTATATTTATATAAAATTATATAAAAAAAAACATAATTAATTTATTGTTACTTTTAAACCTTAAAAAACGGAATTTATTTTCCATTTAATTAATAATATATATAATAAAACGAAATATCATTAAAATAATTATAAAATAAAAAAAAAATAAAAATAAAAATTATTATAACGTTCGTAAATATTTTTCTTTTAATATTACCGCTTTTTATAATTCATTTATAAATTAAATAATTAAAAAAATTAAATTTAAATAAAATTATAATTAAAAACATAAGCTTTATTCGTAATATTATATTTTAATTTAATTTAACATTTAATAATTTAAAATTATAATATTTATTCCCGCTTTTTAACCGAAATAAAAACTTAAAAATCATTTTTTTAACTTTATTTATTAAAACATTTAATAAACATTTAATTAATTTAACTTAATATATTTTCCGTTATAAGTTTAATTAAACGATTTCATAACTTTATAATATTAAAAAAACAAGCACATTACTTTCTTTAAAAATACACCATAAAAATTAAAAAACTTTACGATATTTATTTATAATATTTTATTATTTTTAAAAAATAATCATTTTTTTTTATTCATTATATTTAAAACGCGGGAAAAATTAAAAGTAATAAAAAAAAAATATTTTTAACCATTTAATTTTTTAATAATAATAAATATTACCAAATAAATAATAAATTAATTTTTTCCGCACGTTAAAAAACTTATTTTAAACTTTTTATAAATTTTTAAAAAATTAATTTTTAATGTTAAAATAATATATAACTTTTTATTAACATTCATGGTAATTATATATTTTATTAAATTTAAAAATAATTAATTATTTTTATTATTATAATCTTTTAAAATTATATAAAAATATATATAAATTATATAAATATTTAAATTTTATTAAACCTTTAAAATAAAATTATTTCATTCGATTAAAGTTAAAATTTAAATTTCATTAAAATTAAAAAACAAATATTTATAAATTAAATTTCGTAAATTAACTTTATAATGTTATAATAATAAACTTTTTTATTTTAATTTAAAATAATTTTAAAAACTTTATTTATAATATTTCGTTATTTTTTTTTTTTATTAAAAATCTTTTTTTACCGTTTACATTAAAATATATATAATCCATATAATCTATATAATTTTCATTAATAATATTATAACTTTTTTTATTATATAAAAATAATCCCCGTTTTTTATCGTTACGTATATTTAATATAATTTTATTTATATATTCGCGTTTATATATTTTTTCCTTTATTCACCATCCGCGTTTTTAAATAAATATTCGAATTTTTTATAATAAAAATGAATTTTATAACATAATATTAAAAAGATTTAATATAAACGTAATTAAGGTAAAACTTATATTTATAAAACGTTAATTTTTAATTAAAATTATTAATGTTTATTATTTTTTTTATTTAAAAAATCCCTTTTAAACATTTAAATTCGTTATAACTTATTAAATATATTATAATATAAATGTTTTCCCTTAAACTTATTATTACATTTATATTAATTTAATTATTTTATTTTTAATAATTTTTAAATTTTTAATATTTTCTTTACGTTATTTTAATATTTAACTTTTTAAGGTATATTTTTATTATAAATTAATAAAAATTACATATTTTTATTTTTTTTAATTTTAACTTTTATTTATTTTATCCATTATATTATTATTTTTATAATTTTAAAACATTAAAAAGAAATTTTATTTTAATAAATTTTAAAATCTTTTATAACGTAAATTTACTTTTATATCCATTATATCGTTTAAATCTTTAAACGTTAAAAAAATAATTTTATTTTACTTTTTTAAAATATCGTTTAATTCCATATCCCCTTAATCATTTTAATCATTATACCAGCTTTAAAATACATGGAATATAAATCTTTAAACGAAAAAAGAAATAATATTAATGTTTTTTTATATTTTATAAATAACGTTATTAAATATAATAAAATAATAATCTTTATCGTAAATATTCGAATACACACGGCCGCGTCGCTTTGTAATTAATTCCTTAATATATAAGGTTATTTTTATTAAAAATCTTTAAAATTCAACCGATTTTATTTCTTGAAAAACTTTTACTAATTTATTAATTATTCGTTTTTTATTAAAACCATAATTAAAATCCCATAAAAATTAAACTTTATATAATACTTTAAAAGCCATTTCTTAATTTAAATTAATATAATATAAACGAAGAATTTCGTCCGAAAAAAAACTTAAATTCCTCGCCTTAATAATTAATTTATGTTAAAATATAACGTTATATAAAAATACTTTATAATTATTTTCGTTATTATTATTTTTTAATAAAAGCTGCTTAAAAAATTAACAAACGTTTTACATAATATATAAATAAAATAACTTTAAGTTTAATAAAAACATCGCCTTATAATTAATAAATTATCTTTTATTAACATAAAACAAATTAAAGGCCATAATTTACATAATAATTAAAAATTAATTTTTATTATTAATTAATTTTTTTATAATTAAAATACATTGTTATAAATATTTAAAGTTTTATTATAAAGTATAAATAAACGGAATTAAATATATAATTTACTTAATATTTTAAAAAAAAATTTTCCGTTTTTTAATATTTATTATTTACTTAAAAATAATTTCCTTTTAAATTTCATATTCGATATAACATTCGTTGAAATAAAAGATCTTTAAAACTTAAAACTTAAACTTTATTATTATATTTTTATTTATAAATATAAAGATTTATTTAAACCTTATAATAAAAACCCACGTTTAATAAATAAACTTAAAATAATAAATAACTTTTTAAAAAATTAAAAAATTAATAATTAAATTTTTTAATAACAAAAATAATTAATTAAGAACCTTACCTTAATATAAAATAATATCTTATATTAAAAAGTAAGAAAAAACTTAAATTAAAAGTTTAAAATCCTTAATATTTTTTTAAAAATTAATATTAATATAATATAATTAAAAATTTTCTTTAATATTTTTAATTTATTTTTATTAAATCTCGCCCACCATTAATTTACATTTATAAAATATTTTAAATAATAAAATATATTTATTATTATTTCGTTATTTAAATATTTTATTTTATTAATAAATTCCTTTTTTAATAATTAACATATATTTAAAATAAAACTTAAAAAATTAATACATTATATAATTTTAAAATAAATAACTTTTTATTAACTAATAAATAACTTAACCCCTCATTACGTAATAAAAAGATTATACTTTTTAAATGTAAAAACGTAATAATATTTATTTAAATAATAAATTTATTAATTAATAAATAAATAAAGTTCCGGAAGTTCATTACTTCGTAAATCATCCAAGCTTAAAAATAATTATTAAAATAATATTTATAATATATTTATAAAAATATTCTTAAAAATAAAGTAATTTAAGTTACGGCAATTATATTTTACTTTTTTAAAAACCTTTTAAAAATAATTTATTTTTTTATTATTAAATTCCTCGTTTAAATTAAAAAATAATTAATGTAATGCGATTTTAATATAATTATAAAATTTAACTTTTAATTCCATATTAAATAATTGGGATCGTGCTTTAATATTAAGGAATATAATTTCGAATAAAAATTAAAATAATTATTTTATCGGTTAATAATATTAAATAATTTTAAAAATAATTAAAACTTTTTAAATTTAATAAAATTTAATAAAAATCATTTTAATTAAACCAGTAAAAAATCTTATTATATAACTTATATTAATTAATTAATTTAAGTTATAAATAATTTTATTTTATAATAATTTTAATTAAAAAAATATAAATTAAAAATAATTATTAATTTACTTTTTATATATATAACATTTATTTTAAATTTCCTTTATATATATAAAACTAATTATTAATCCTTTATAATATAAATAAAAATAATTTTAAATATCTTTTTTTAATTAATATATTATTTTCATTAATAACATTTTATTAAAAAAAAAATAATAATGTTTATAAATAAAACATAATACTTTATAAAATATAATCTTAATAAACATTATAACCGTATAATAATAATTAAATCATTAAAAATAAACCACCTTTAATTCAAAAAAAATTTCCAATTAAATAAATCTTTAAAAAAAAAAACAACTTATTTTTATTATTAATGGTTCGCTTTAAAATCATTATAAAAATAAATATCGTTTAAAATATAATTTATCGATTAATATTATTATATTTCGTAATAATTTATATTAATAAACAATGATTCACATAATTTCCAAACGTAATATAAAAGAATAAATTAAAAACATCCGTTAATTTTACTATAAAAACATTATTAAAAATATTAAAATATATATATACTTAAATTCGGGTTATTTTTTTATTTTTAAATTCATGTTAACCTTTTTTTTACATTTTTATTAAACACCGTTTTACTTAAATAAACCATAACTTAACTCCATTTTATATTAAATATATATTTACTTACATAATTAAAATATAAAAATTTATTATTCTTAAAGTTTTTATAAAGATTAAATTTTTTATTATTTATAATTTTATTTATAAATAATTATTTTATATTAACATTTTTATTAATTATGTTAGTAATATTAAAATATATAACGTTAAGTATTATATTAAATTAAATAATTTTATAAAACTTTTAAATTCGTTTAATAAAATAATAATAAAATTTATAAATAAATAAAAAAATGCGATGGCAATAATAATTAAATTAACATAATTTAAAAATTAATTATAAAAAGTTATTAATTTATTTACCATAATAATAATTAACCTTAAAGTTAAATAATTATTAAACCATAAGTTTATAAAAAAAATAAATAAATAAAAACTAATTTAATTAATACCTTTTATATTAATATTTACACATTATAATAAAAAATAAAATTATTATATTTACTTTAAAAAATATTTTAAATACTTTATATTATCCGATATACATTTACATTATTATAAATATAAAATCCTTTTCTTTATTAATAACTTTCATAACTTGAATCTTTTCGGTATTTTATAATAATTAAAACATAACGTGATAATCCTTATTTTTAACACATTTAATATAATAATAACATTTATTAAAAATCTTATATATATACACTTTTATGTTAAATTATTTATAAACGTAAATTATCTTTTAAAATCCATACGTTAAACCGTAAAAAAAAGCAATATTTAAATTTAAAACCATATAATTACATTAAAATAAAATTAAATCATATTAATATAAACGTTATTATGTTATAATTTATAATAAAAAGTTAAATAAAATATAAAAAGAAATTTCTTCGTTTACTTTTAATTTAACCACCGTTATTTTCTTTTTATATATTTCTTTTTCTTTAATTCGTTAAGAAATTATATTAAATTATATAAATAAAATAAAACCAAAGCAAAAACCATTTAAAAAGAATTATATAATAAATAATATCGATATTAATCCGGTAATTATAAATGAAAACTTTATTCATAAAAATATAAAAAAATATATAAAGAAAAAATACCTTTATTAACTTAAAAATTAAAATAATTTATTAATTAAAATTTCGCATTTATTTTTTCATTATTTCATTAATTGAAATTAATAATGTAAAATAAGATCCAAAGATAATTAAAAACTTCGTTAATTTTAAAAAATTCATATATCGCATAAAATTAAAAATAAAAAAAAATAAAAAGTTACGTAATAAAAATCTTTTCCTTTAAAATGGATTAAAATTATATTAAAAGCAATTCATAATTAAATATTACGTATACCAAGGCTTAATATTAAATGAATTTATTACATAAATTAAACGAATCCATTCTTTACGAATATTATAAATAAAATAATTATTAATCTTAAGTAATTAATTAAACCATAAAGTAAATTTAATAAAAAACTTAATTTAATACCAGATTTTAAGCCAAAGAAATATATTATTAAAATACTTTTCGTTTAAAAAGGTTATTTCCTTTAAACATTAAATTAAATGATATTTTATTACCCGTGTTTTCGTATTAATTTATAAATAATTATATTTATAAAAATTTATATTAATAACTACATTTTTAATTACCTCAAGTTTAAATTTAAATTTAATATAAGTATTAAATTACATTTTAAGGTATATTATATAACAATAATAATTAAATAAAAATTAATATTTTACATAAAATATAAAATTTATTATTTTTTAAAATAAATATAAATTAAAAGAATTTTCTTTATAATTAATTAAGTTTTTAAAAAGAAAACACTTTAAATTTAATAAATTATATATAAAGCTTTTTTTATTATATATACATTAATAAAGGTTTAAATTACAATTAAATATTCATAAAAAAGGTTTTAAAAATTCTTAATTATTTTTTATAAATTTTATAATATTCTTTTTTATTATCTTTTACGTTAAAAAAACCTTAAAAGATTATTATGGAAAAGAAAGTTTATTTAAACTTTTAAATTTAAAACTTAACGAAGGTATTAAAATGATACATATATATTAAAATTAAAACATTTTAAATTAACTTATTTTTATTAATTTTAATAAAAGTATTTTAAAAACGCGAAAAATAAACAAAAGGTTACACATGTTAAAAATTAAAAGCAAATACTTATAATTTTCCACTTTTTATAATTTTTAAATAAAAGGTTTCATAAATATTAATATATTTTAATTATTTTATTATATTTATTTAAACTTACCGTTTTAAATTTAAAACCATTTTACTTCGATATTTAAAAAAATAAATTTATTGGATACAAAAATAATTAAATGTATTAATAATATTACGCCGTTAAAAATGTAAGAATCGATAATTAAACCGTATATTAAAATTAAAAAAACCGTTTAATAAATATCGAAAAGCTTTTCCGTTATTTTAAAATAAAATAAAAGTTAATGTTATAATAATTATTATTATTAATAAAATAAAAAAAAATAATATAAATAAAAAAATATAAGTTTTATTATTTATCGTTATTTAATTAAGTGAAGCGAAAAGTAAAATGCTTAAATATTAAAGCGGAAAATCCATTATTTAAGGAAAATGAAAACTTTTTTTACCTTAATTATAAATTTAAAAAAGATATAAAACGTTTTATAAAATTAAAATTAAAAAAATATTAAAAAGAAAATTTAATAAACATTATCGTTAAGTTTAAAACATATATTTATAAAGGAATTAATTATTTTTTTTTAAAATTATAATTAATTTTTTTAATTTATAATTAATTAATTAACTTTTTATTTATTTTTATAAAATTATATAATAAAAAAAGGTGAAAAACTTTATAAACCTTAATTATTTTTTATAATAATATTACAAAAGTTTATTATTTAAGTTTAAATATATACCTTTATAAATATAATTTAAAGTTAATATATATTATTCGATATATTATATATAATTATTAATGTGGTAAAAGTTAATTATATATTTATAATTACATGAAAAAGTTATAACTTTTTATTAATTTTTATTTCTTTTATAATTAATAAATATATAAATTAAAAACTTAAAAATTATATTATTAATATTATTTACGGTAAAACCACTTTTTTATAAAAGTAATTTATAAGAAAATAAATACCACTTTTTTATTAAAATATTACTTGTATTACTTATAAAATATATCTTTTTTAACGGTAAAACATTTATATTAATTTTATATTAAAAATAAATAAAAGTTTAAAATAAAGAAATATAAATTATAATAAAATAAAAAATAATGTTTAAATAAATAATACACCGAAAAATTCGATGATAAGGATTTTTTTATTTATTATATACATGATTTATATCGCATTTTAAAAGAATTATTAATGGTAATTTTTTAAAAGTTAAAAAAAAAAGTTAATAATATTAAAAATATAATTTATTAAAAACTTAAAATAAAAATTATATAAAATAATAATATTTTTATTTTTAATTCCTAGTTATTTTAAGCCACATAAATATCCATATTAAAAATTTAATTTATTTATATTAATAATAAAAGGGTTTTATTAATTAAAAAACGTTTTATAACTTTATGTAACTTTATGTAACTTTATATAACTTTATGTAGCTTTGTGTAGCTTTATGTGGTTTATGTTATATAAAATTACGTTTATTTAAAATTAAAAGCTGGTAATTTATATATTTATATAACATAAAATATCGTAATATATTATAAGGTATTACACGTAATACATTATAATTTATTACTTTTAATTTAATAAAATTTAATTATAAGAAAATAAAATTTATTAATTAAAATAAAATTAAACATTAAAATGTTAAGTTTTTTATTTAAAAACTTTCGGTTTTATAAACATCACGTGATTAATATTATATTTAATTTTAACTTTCGTTATATAATAAAAAGGTAAATATATAAATATATATTATAAAATATTAAAAAGGTTAAAAATTTACGTGATAATAATATTATAAACCGAAAATTTAATTTTTTATATAACGATATAATTATTACTTTTATTATTTAATTTACTTCGTGTTATTTAATTTATATAACACTTAATTAATATATATGTTTATTTTCGGCCTTTTAATTAAAAATTAATAAATATAATTTAATTAATTTATATTAATAAAAAGCCATAAGTTAAAATCTTTTAAAATTATACGTAAAAAAAAAAATAACCTTTTATTTTTTATTAAAAACCATAATAATATTAAAATAAAATAATGTAAAGCGTGGGAAATGGTGTAAGAAATGTTAAGAAATGTTTAATTAATATATTAATAAGTTTTATTAATTTATAATAAAAAGTAATAATATTAAAATAAATTATAAACGAAAAGTTAAATATTAATTTATAACCATTATAAATGAAATTGTAATTAACTCGCGAAGAAGGGTATATATAACAAGTGTTTTTTAAAAAATAATATTTTTTTTTTAAAAATTTAAATAATCATTTTATTAAAACATATAAAAATTTATATAAAAAAATTAAAGTCACTTTTAAGGCAATATAAGCCACATTAAAATCATTTTCAAGTTAAGGTATTTTTATAAATATTTATTTTTAATTTATTACATTTTTTAATTAATAATAAAAAACTATAAACCTTAAACCTTTAAATTTTATTTTACACATTAATAAGCTTCAAATTTAAAACGATTATTTAATTTAATAACTTAATTTTATAAAATTATAATTAAAAAGGGAAATTAAATTACAATTTAATATAAAAGAAAAGCAAAAATTAATTAATAAGAAATTTAAAAACATATAAAAAAAATTTAAAACCGTTATTTATTAAAAAAGTTATTTTTAAATCATCGTTTTAAAGTATTTTCAAGGACTTTTAAAAATGATATTTATTATAAATAATTTATAAGAAAATCCCGGGATTACAAAAAGTGGATACTTATAAATAAACATATATTATTTTCGGTTTTCGTTTTTTATATTAAAATCATTATCCTTTTAATAATAATGTTTTTTAAGTATTTATTATTTTTGTAAATTTATAATTTTTCTTTACTTTTATTTAATTTATTTTTTATTCACGTTAATATGAAAACAATTATATTAACCGTTTTATTATTAAAAAATAATATTATTTTTTTAATTATTAACATTATTTATAAAAAAACGCGTATAAACGGAATTATTAAAATTCAATTAAATTTACCATAATTATTACCATAAAAAGCTTTCAAATTATTTAAAATTAACTTATTACCCCATATTATTTAATTTATTAATATTATTTAACTCATTAATATCATTTAACCTTTTAATATAACTTCATTTATAAATAATATTAATATTTTAAATATTTTAATTAAAATAAATAATATTATTTTTAATATTATTATATAAGTTTTTAAAAACTTAAGTTAAATAACAAGTATAATTATAAATAATATTTTAAAAGAAATTATTATTAAAATAAATTAAATTTATTATATAATTAAAAATAATAAAATTAATTATTAAGAAATTTCCCTTAACATTTTTATTTAATTTTTAAACTTTATCCGTTTTCACTTAAATTTTAATAATATTATTTCACTTATTTTCACCGCTTTTAAAATTAACGTTCGTTTTTATTTAATTACGGTTTTAATAAAAGCTTTTTTTTTTACCGCACTTTTCGTCATTTTTTATACCATTAACTTAAATACATTAAACATATTTTCTTACATTTTTAACCTTAAACTTATAATGGAAATAAACATCGCTTTATTAATTATTATTCTTTTATTATTAATAATAATAATAACCTTTTTAATACCTTTATTATTTTAAAATATTAATTTTTTATAAGTAAAAAACAAAAAGCTTATATAATGTATTAATATAATACTTAAGTTAATAATAATTATTTTCGTAATTTAACATTACTTATTATTATAAATAAACATAATTTTTATTTTTATATAAATAAATTTATTTTTAACTTTCTTTAATAATTCATATATACGATAAATTTTTAATTAATTAATTTTAATTTAATATATTATGATTATTTTCTTTAATTATATTAATTCATAACCACCGGTTTTATTTTATATAACATTTAAAATAATTACATTATAAATTAAAACCACACTTTAATTTTTAATTATAATTTCCTTTAATTTAATAACTAAATTATTATGTTAATAAAAGATATTAATAATTTAATTAAAGATTTTTTTTATCGATTAAAAGATATAAAAAATATTAAATATGTAACGAAAATACATGAATTAAAAAATAAAAGTTTAATTTTACACCAGGAAATTTAAATTACATTTAAATAATTTTTAATTATATTATTTTTATTTAAATAAATAACTTAAATCCTTTAATTTTTATTTTTTATTATTTATGTTTTTAATAAAAAAAAAAAAGCAAAAGTAAATTAAGCTTTTTATTAAAGAATATTAAAATAATATAATAATATAATATTTAAAATAAAATTAATCACTTAAATTTAAACTTTTCATTTAATAAAATAAATCCACCAGGACCTTTATAAACACCTTAAAAAAATTTTAATTTACAAACCATTTTAAATAACTTTAATAAAATATCGTTCATTTCGTTATAATATTTTTTAATTTTTTTTAATTACGACATAAATTCGTTAATTACGGTATTTACTCGTTAATATTCCGCTTTTAAAACATGGATGCAAATATTTAAAAAATGAATTTACGACGTTAAAAGTTAAATGGAAATATAAATAAAAGCATTAAATTGTGGGTATAAAAGTATGGTTGTAAAAAACGTATTCCATTATATATTAAAATTAATAAATTATTTTATTTGCGTCGTTTAAAATAAAGTTAAATTAAAATTAAATGTGTTAAAAGGGGTAAAAGAATCGGGAAATATTAAGTTTACATTTTAAGGATAATAATAATTTAATTTTTAATAAAATTAAGGTAAAAATAAATTATTAAATATAATAATGGTGTTTAAATTAAGCGTTTTAAAAACTTTTAACCGGGGAACGATTATAAGTAATATATTAAAATTTAATATAATAAATAATAAATATATATTAAAACGATACTTTAAATAAAACTTAATAAATGTATATTAAAATAATATTATAAAAAAAAATAAAAGTTTTAAATTTTGCTTATATTTAAACCATTTGTATTTAATTAAAAAGAATTACTTTCGTTCGATATAATAATAAATATTAAAATGTTCATTTTTAATATTAAAAACTTTTTTTTAAATATAAAAATAACATTATTATTTTTATTATTTATATAAATATCCCCGTTATTTTTAAATTAAAATTAATAAAATTAAAGTTAACATTAAATACTTGTAACGATATATTAAATCCGAATTACATTTATATATATTAAAACATTAAAAATGTTAAAAATAATAAATTATAATTCGTTAAAATTAACCACATTTATTTTTAATAAAAAAGGTGATTTAAATATATATTATTTAAGATTTTTTTATAATATAAATATAAATATTAAGGTTTTTAATATAATTAAATAAAAATGTAATTATCATAAATAAAAAAGTTAAAACCATGGTTAAAACATAAAATTTAAATAATTAATTTAAAATCATATAAAAAAAACGAGGTAAATCATTATATAAAAAAATCATTAAATATATTAATTTTTTTAATTTTGATATTACTTTTATTACATAAAAAAAGATAAATAAAAAATACGAAATATTTTAACCCATGCGAAATATTAACTTTCCCCCCGTTATAAAAAATATTATAAGTTTTTCATTATAAATGTAAAGTGAAAAATATTAAGAATTAACATAAGAACCGATAATTTTACATATAAGTTAAAAAGGGAAAATTAATATAAATTTTTTTAAGTTTTATTAACGAAAGTTAAAACGCATGGAAAGATTAATTAAACATTTTAAAGTATTAAAATTATTAAAGTTTAATTAAACTTTTAAAAATAAATATATTATTAATTTTAAAATATAATAACGTTTAATTACCATTATTTTTAAAGTATATTAACGGAGCGATTAATTAATATTTTAACCGTAAAGTTAATATATAAAAACCTTTTAAAGGAAACCATTTCGTAGTTTTTTTTTTTAAATTTTTTTCTTTAAATATTTTCGTTAATAAAATACATAGTCCGCCGTCACATAAGCTTTATCCTAATTTAAAACCTGTTCGCCGTAACATAAAAAAAATGTTTTTATTTAAAGGAATATTAATTATATTATATATATATCGTAAGGTCCCCGCATTATATATAAATTAAACATTAAATAATTTTTTTTTTATATATAAATTTTTATATAAACATATATATTTTTAATATTCATTTCGTTTAACTTTTAATTAAACTTAAAAAAATCCACCCATTTTTATAACCATTTACCCCTTTTTTAATTTCCTTTTTATTTCCATTAATTAAAACTTAAATTTTTTAAAATTACATATAAAAATAATAAATCACGTTGTTTTATAATGTAATACCTTATAATATATCACGATATTTTATTATTATTATTATTATAAATGTATAAAATTTATATTTTTTTTTAAAAATAAATATAATTTATATAACATAAATTACATAAACCACTTGCGCAAGTTACACAGCTCGCATAAATTAATAATAAATTTTATTATTATTAATAATAATATTAATTTTTTTTTTTAAAAACCTTAGATTTAAGTTACATGAAAATTAATTTATATAAGTTATTTTAAATATTAATTTAAAAAAAATTTCATTAATTTTAATTATTTAATTCTTATAAAGCTTAAAAACTTCGCACCTTAAATAAACATATAATAAAAATAAAGTTAATAATTATATTATAAAATTAATAAATTAACGGTTTTTTTTCATTTAAATTAAAATGGTTTATATATTTAAAATAAATAAATATATTAAAAATTAAATAAGTAATACACATTTAAATTTAAATATTATTAAAGAATTAATTTATTAAAAATTTAATATGTTTAGTAATCATAAATATAAGCTCGTTAAAAGCTTAAATTTTAAACATATATTTAAAAAAAATAAAATTTATTTATATACATTTAATAATAAATATATTAAAAACCTTTACCTTAAAATTGTTTTTTTTTTATTTTTTCTTTGTTTTTTCCTTTTCCTTTTATAACGGTTTTTATTAATAACGGTAAACTTATGTTATATAAAATTAAAAATGAAATTATTTTTATTAATAAAAGAAAAAAAGAAAAATAATAATTTTTCATTTTTAAAGTTATAATATTTATACTTAAAAATATAAATTAAATTAATTAATATAAAAACCCTTTTTATATATAATTTAATAACTTTAATAACCCATTTAAATTTAAAAATAATTTTATTATAAAAACCCACGCTTATTACGTTTAAAGTCATAATATAAGCTTCACATTAATTTTTACTTTAATTAATATTCCAAGTCTTTAACTTATAACATTTTTCACTTTTTTTAAAAAAAATTTTATATTATTTTATTATAAATATTATTATTAAAAGCGTGGCTTATAAGGTTTTTATTAATAATATATCTTTTAATAACATTTTAAAATTTTAAGTTCGTAACCGTTAACCGAAAATAATTAATTTTAATCTTATAACCTTAATTATTTTTATTAATATTAAATTAATATTTAAAGTTATTTTAAAAACATTTAACACATTTAAATCCATAATTTTATCCATTAATAATAAAATAAAACGAAATTTAATTTACCGTTAATAATGTGATTATTAATAATGAATTCATTATAATAAGAATTTGTTTTTTATAAATAATATAAAAATAAAGTTATTTACCATTTAAATATTTAATTATAAAAAAATTTCCTTTAATTTATTAAAGCATTTTTATTTTTAATAAAGGTTTAATTTCATTAACTTCGTTTTTAATTTTTTTAAATTCATTTAAAACTTATTTAATAAAACGGAAAAATTAAGTTAATTATTAAAATATTAATTTAATTTTTATAAAAAACTTTCTTTTATTAAGTTTATTACTTTAAAATAATATAAAAGATAAAACATAAAAATTATTATTATATTTATAAAGAAATAAAAAGGTTTAAAAAAATTAAATTAAATTTTTTATTTAAAACCGTAAAACGTTATTATACATTTATTTTATATTTAATAATTGTAATTAATTTATAACCATTATAATTACTTATATTTTACCATTATATATAATGTTTTATAATAATTATATATATATATAAATGGTAAAAATATTAAATTAATTAAAGAAATAAATTTTTAAATATAAAATTCGAAAAAAATTACCTTTAAAGCGTTATTTTTTTCCATAAAAGGGGGAAAAATCCATTAATATTATTTTCTTCGTACATTTTATTAACGTTACATAACGATAAATAATAATATATACATATATATTAAATATAATATAATTATTATATACTTTATATTATATTTTAAATTTATAATAAATTACAATGTTATAAAACGTTATAATTTATAACGCATTATAACGTATAAGTTTTTTATAATTTATAAAGAATTAATTTAACCTTATTTAATTAAATAAATATTTATATATATTTTAATAATAAGTTTTTAAAAAATAATTTAATTAATTATTTTAATTTAAATTATTTAATATAAATTAAAAAACAATTGCATATAAGTAAATAAATAATAATAAAAGTTTAAAATAAAGGAGTTTTTTTTTTTTTTTTTTTTTACCGTTATAAAAAAAAAAAAAAAAAAAAAACATACTTTTTAAAATTAAATGTTAATTTTAAATTATATACATTTTTCACCATTTCATTATTAATAAAAAACGATATTATTATTTAATTACATTTTTTAATTAAAGCTTTAATATGTGGTTTAATTTAATAAATTCATTTATTTATATATTATTTTTTTTTATATTTTAAAATAATTTATTAATATATTTTCTTATTATTAATAAATGGAAAATATATGTAATAATATAATGGAAAATTAAAAAACAAAGTAAAGGTAAATTAATTATTTAATTATTAATAAAATATAACTTATAAATAATAAAAAAGGTTGGATTTTAAATAATATATTAATATTAGGGAAAAACCTTAATGTTACCATTAAAAGGAAGGTGCATTAAATGTTTAATACATGTACTTTAATTAAATTTTATTTTTAATAATTTTTTCTTTTAAATCTTAAAATAATTAATAATTATTTAAGATATATAAATGAACGTTATTTAATAATTAATAACTTTATTTTAACTTTTAAAAGCGTTTAATATAATAGATTTATTTATATAAAGTTTTTAAATTTTATTAAATGATAAACAAATTAATTTCGCTTACGCGCGTATAAGATTACGTTAAAAAAAGGTAAGATAATATTTAATTTCATTATATAAAAATCTTTTTAAGTTTTTTAAATTCTTAATAATTTCTCATTTTTAACCCCGAAAGATAATTCCTTTTAAATTCCCTTAGAATCGAGGAAATAACGCAATATATAATTTATACATTAACATTAATAACGTTTATAATAATAATATATAACGCGTATAATAAACTTTATTTAATTTTTATATATTATTATTAATAACCGATATTAAAATTTTAAAAGTTATTTAATTTTTAAAACATAATAAAAACTTTTCAATTATTAAACGGTTATTATAAGAAAATTAAATATATATTTTTAATAAAATAGTAATATTAAATAATTAAAAAACGTTAACATTAAATAATTTGTAAAATAAATAATAAACCAAGAATTCTTTTAAAACTTCATTATTATTTAATTTTAAATAAATAATTAATTCATATAAGTTTAAAGTTAAATTCACGAAAATATTAATATATATAAAAGCCATTATTTTAAAACCCGAAGTAATTACACATTTTTTTCCTTTATTAACGGATAATACCCCCACGAAATTATTAATTTTTACCTTAGTAAAATCCCCATTTACGTTATTAAAACACCTTTAACAATAACGAGAAAAAAGCTACGAAAAAGAAAAAAACATAAAACTTAAAAATATAAAACTTAAAAATATAAAACTCGAGAAACGAAAATTAATTATTCCCCGTATGTTATTATTACCACCGTTTTTTAAACGGATAAATATTAATAATTTAATTACTTTAACCATTAATATTATTAAACCACATTAAAATTTACATTTATTATAAAACGAGTTTAAGTAATAATTAAAATTAAATCCTTTATTAATATTATCGAACGATTTAAATTCATTAATATTAAAACCTTTTATAAAATCACATATTATTTTCATTAACCTTTTTATACATCATTAAAATACATAAATTAATAAATTTTATATTAATATTATTAAGTATTAAATTAATACATAAATTAATTAATTAAGTTATTATTATATAACAATTTAAATAATTATATATAACCATATAAAAACTTAAACCGATTTAATAAAAAAATTTAATAATCTTAAGAATTCATCCGAATAATATTTTAATAATTAATCTTTTTAATCGAATTTAATATTAAATTTATCACGTTTTAATTCCAAGATAAAAAATAATAACAATGGCGAAAACGAGGATAACCTTAACTTAAACCTTAATAATATATAAAACCCGATCGCCGATACGATTAAAATAATAATAATTCCATTAACCGGTTTATTAAATAAATTTCGTGATATAATATTATAATAGTAAAATAATAATAATAAAAATAATTAATTTTTAAAAAATATTAATTTCTTTTAATTAAATTTATTTTTTACATTTAAAAATAATAAAGTCATAATAGTTAATAAGGATATAATTTAAAAAAGTGTTTATTTATTCATAAATTTAATAAACTTAATTAAGGCGAACGATAATTAAAAGGAAATAATTTAAGAAAAGTTTTTATAATTATTATAAAAAGGTATATAATAATAGTAAATTTTAATTTTATCGGTAACGGAGCGTGACGTTATAATAATTAATAATATTTATACATTTTAACGTTTATTTTTATAATATCGTATTTTTAAAATAAAAGCCGTAAAATTTTTACGAAAGTTACGATATTCACGAAACAATTATTTACATAATATATTTATTTTATAATAGGTTATAAAACTTATACGTAATTATTAAATTATGTAAATAAATCGCTTTATATAATATATAACGCAATTATATAATACACTTAATAATAACTTTCATATATTAATAACTTGATTAATAAATGGTATTTTATTAAAAGATTATTTATCGTATATATAAGATTAATAACGCGTTTAACGAACATAATTATTATTATCCGACACTAAGGACATAGCTTTAAAAGTCGGCGACATATTATTATAAAAACGATTAATTAAAGGCTTATTAATGGTAAATATATAAATATTAACCGGAATAATTAATTATATCGGAATAATAAATAACATATAAGCTTTAAAATTAATATAAAATAATAAACCTTAAAATGTTTTTAATATTTATTACGAATAAAACGTATAACGTAAAAATAATTATCGTTTAAATTATAATAATAATAACAATGGTTATAATAATAATTAATATAAATAAAATAATAATAAATATAATAATAATAATAACCGTTTTAATAATAATAATAATTAATTAAGTAATAATAATAATTATTATAATTATCGAAGTTAATATTTATAACGTAATTATAAATATAATTAAAGCGGATATAATTAATTTTATAAATAACGCGATAATTAACGTTTTTAATAAAAAAATAATGGACGTTAAAAATATTATTAAAGTTTTAAATATGGTGGGTATAAGCGTTATAAAAATAATAAACGTTTTTATAAACGATTTCGCCGTTAAAGAAAACATGGATAATAATTAAATAATAAATATTATTTAATAAATAAAGTTAAATATAATTACGATAAAAATAATCGTAAAAAAAACGAAAATTAATTAATTATAAACGGTTATTTTTTATTAAAAAATTACGAAAAGAAAAAAAATAATTAATTAAAATATTTTAATTATTTAATAAGCTTATATAATTATAATATATATATAAATAAACAAACATATCGTAAATGCGAAAAAAACTTTTTAATAAAATCGAATTACTTTAAACATGTATATATAAATAAATGCATTTTATATAAAGAAAATTAATCCACATTTTCGTTTAAACGTGCGTAACGTTTATTTAAAAGTCGTAATCGTTCGAAATCTTTAACATATAATTATTTAAAATCTTTAACACGATAATAATTTTACAATCGGTTAACGCACTACGCATTTTTAATAATGGAAGACGTTATTAACGAATATTTTTTATAAAAATAATAAAACGACGAAATATAAAACGAAATAATTAAATAAAAAACGATAATTTTTTAAATTAAATATAAAATAAAGCGAATAATTATTAAAAAAGGATATTTTATTAATAAAATATAAAACTTAATATAAAAAATATTTATATATAAATTAAATGAAACCATTCCACATATATAAAGAAAATACACGAATTTAAAAATGAAAGTTTAAAATACATATAAAAATAAATTTACAATGTGCATAAATATAAAAGTATTTTATAAAATAATCGATCGAAAATAATTTAATAATTTTATAAAAGATTACGAGATATTTAAGCTTTTAAAGTCGATGTTTATGAAAAATGTAATATTAAAATTATTAAAAATATAACACAAAATAAAATTTAACGTATTTATGGTAAAATAAAGCACCGATAACACATAAGTACTTATATAAATATTAGTTAAAACATAAATAAACGATAAAAAATTTACATTAAATTTATTATTAAAAAATAATTTTTTAATTAAATAAAATGCGATATTAAATTATAAAAAAAAACATATTATTATTTTCATGTTACTTATATGTATAAATTTTAATTAAATACATTAAATAAAATAAAGTAATTAAACGTAATATTATTATATTATATTAAATTAAAGTATTAATATATATATTTATGGTAATATTAATGAATTATATAAACTTATTAAAAGGTAAAAACTTTAAATTTATACCAAAGTTTATAAAAGTTATAACGAGTTTACATAATTCCATTTCGGTAAAAAAAGTAATATATATAAATTAATTAAACGAAATAATGGTAATTTATAAACATTAATAATTAAAACGTATAAAAGAAATTATAAAGCATGGAAATTTTAAAACGATATAAAAAAAAGTTAACCTTATATAAGCAGCGGTAACATATATATAATATTAAAAATTAAACGAAACATGTAAAATAAATTTTACGAATAAGTTCGATATAAATAAAAAAGTATATAATATATTAATAACGGATAAGAAAATTTTAAAAAACTTATAATAATATTTCATTAAAATTGTAAATTTCGGATAAGCGAATTTACCATCTTTAAGCGTAAATAAATTTAAATACGTTAACGAAATAATTATTAAACGAGGAGTATATTATTATATAATGAATTTAACTTTTATATAACGTTTTATTAATGTGTTAAAAAAATAAAATTATTAAAAAAACCGAAAAATAATAAAGTTTTTTAAAGTTAAAAAGATATTAATAAATTTTATAAATAATTAATAAAAAATATATAAAGCCGGGTATATATACCCATTAAATATATAAGATAAATAATTTTTAAACGAAACTTTTAACGTAATATATAAAAAGAAAAAAATAAAATAAATAAAAGAAATAACCCTTTTTAATTACCCTTGTTTTGTCGTGTAAAAATTAATTAATAAAAAGAAAAAAAGTTATGTTATAATCGATTTAAAAACACTTAATAAAGTTATATTAATAAATATATATCCGTTATTACGCTAAAAAAAAATTATTTAATTAATAAAAAGGCATAAATACTTTATAATAATTAATAACATGGCATTTTACCACCAATTGTTAATATCCTTATAAAACCGAAATAAAATAATAATTATTTCGTTAAAAAAATTAAAAATATTTAATATCGCATTAATAAAATTTAAAAACTTTTCGGTATACGAATAAAGGTTTATAAATTAACGTTTAAAACCATTTAAAGATTTTATAAAAGTATATATAAATAATATTATAGTTTTCTTTGATATAAAGGAAGAATATAAATAACATTTAAATAAAATGTTTAAGATATATTAAAATATCGGATTAATATTATTACTTAAGAAATTATTTTTAAGATATTTTATAATTATATTATTAAACTTTATAATAAACGGTAACAACGTCGCATTTATTAATAAATATATTAACGTAATTAAAAAAATTAAAATGTTAAAAACGTTATTAAATTTAAAAACGTATATAAGTATGACGGGATATTTAAGGAAATATATACCGTGGTATTCATAAAAAATTATATCGTTATAAAATAAAAAAACGATAATATTAACGATAACGAAAATAAATAATAAAATTTCAACGATATTAAACGTTTATAAAAAGTTTATAATAAAAATGAAGTTTATATTTATAAATGTCGAAAAGGAATTTTTTCGAATTATTTAAAAAAAGTTATCGAATTTTTTATTATTATTATATTAAGATTATAATAAATATATATTTATAAAAATAAACGCCTTTAAATAATAAAATTTTAAAGTAATAATCTTTTAATTGTTAAATAAATAAAATGGAATAATAAACTTTTTATATAATAAGTTATTACTTATTTTATTTATGTTTAAAATATTAATAAAAGTTAAATTACGGTATAAGGTTACCGAATTAAAAATAACATGTTTCGTGTAAACATTAAAATTAAATAAAATACGATTATAATTATGTAAAAAGCTAATATAAGTAGTTATAAATTATAAAGTAATAAAGGTTATGATAAATTAATAAACTTTACGCACCATTAATATTAATAAAATAAATAATAAATTAATAATGGTATTGTTATATTTATTATAATTTAATTATGATATTTATTATATTATGGGAAGATTGAACCTAGTGTTAAACGCATTATTAAAACTATTAATTATATTAAACTTTTATAATAATAAAAAAGCACGAAATAAAACGAAATTAATATTAAAAGATATTATAAATAAATTCGTATATGTTATAAATAAAATATAAATTAAGTAAAAGTTTCGTAATAAATTAATAAAAGGATATATTAAAGATAATAAATTAGCAAAATTATGAGCCATTTTAATTAAGGTAAAAAAAGATAATAAAAACATATTAAAATGGTATAAACACATTATATAAAATAACTTAATGTATTATATTAATATATTAAAATAAAACAAACTTATTATTTTTTTTAATTATATATAAAACATATTAATTATGGCATATAATGATAAATATTATTTCGGATAAAAATAAATAATACATAATTTACAAAATGTTTAAATTTAAAAGATAATATAAAAAATTTAAAAATATATAAACTATTACCTTTAATGTTATGAAAATTAAATAAATAAATTAAAATAATATAAAGAATTATTACTTATAAATTCACCGATAATATTATATTATATTATTATATAGGATTTTATTATGGGATTATTACGCATTTTATTTAAGAATTTTCTATAAGTAATAAAAAAATATAATTATTTTAATATATTAATGATTATAACGTGTAAATTTTCGAAAAAAGTTATATTAATATTAAGCACCATGAAATATATAATAAAATAATGGGCAAATTAACTTATATAAACTTTCATGTTATACGATTAAGGTATATTAAATAAAATTATATTAAATAAAAATCCAAAGTTTACTTTTAAAATATAATAAAATTTATTTATTAAATTTAACATAATATTAACATTGTTAACTAGTTATTATTTATAAATAAATGGATAATTAAAACGTAAAAATCAAAAAGTTAAAATTGCGTTATAATATTATTATATATTTAAATTACTTATAATATAAATTAAAATAATCTTAACCTTATAATATAATATTAATAATTTTAAGTTAAATGTATTAAAACGAAATTTTAATAAAATTACATTAAGTTTTCGTTTATAAATAATTTTATTTATATTAAAAATTTTAATTAATGTAATCGATAATGAAATATTGCGAAAAGCGTATTAATATAAAACAAAAACTATAATAAACTTAACGGTAATAAAAATTAAAACATGATATAACGTAAAACGAAAACTAATAACTTTTAATAAAGGAAATTTTATATATTTAAGATTATATAAAAGATATAAATTATTAAGTAATTAATTATAAAAATAAAACGTTTAAAAAGTTAAGCCATTAATCATTGAAAAACGTGTGGGTAATTTTGTATACGAATTAAAGATTTTAAATAATTGGAAAATATATAAAATGGTTTTTATAATGTATTTATATAAGATATTACAAAACGTAAATCCTTATAAAAAAAAAAAATCGTAAGCCGGTAAAATTATTATTAAAAGAAATAACAACGAATGGGTATTTTACGAAATCGAGAAATTTGTTTAAAAACGAATAAGTAAAATAGAATAAAAATTAATGTTAAAATATTTAATGTATTAAAAGGATTAATTAATCGCGTATAACATTTAATACTTTCGAAAATTATTAACATAAAATATAATGGAATTAATGAATAAGTTTAATAAGAAATATTTATTAATATATAACGAATTAAAATTATAAAAAAATAAAGAATTAATTAAATTATAACTTAAATAAAGAGAAAAAAAAAAATCGAAACTTTAAATGATAATTAAATCACGAAAGTTATAAGAACGAAATAATAATATATAATAAAAAAAAATAAGTTCGTAATTTTTTATTATAATAAAAACACGCGTGTAAATTCGTACCTTTTTAAGTTACTTAAAATGTAAAAAAATTTTCTTACATAACTTTTTTTAATTAAATATAAATAATTCTTTATAAGTATAATTATTTCATTTAAAAACAAATATAATAACAATTTTTCATTTTTTATAAATATAATTAAAATATAAATATAATTATAATTATAATTTCTCATTATTATTAAATAAATATAAGTATAAATATAATCATAATTATAATTTTTTATTATTATTAAATAAGTATAATAATTTAAGAAATAACATCATTATTTTTAAACTTTTAATGGGGAAAATTTATAATTAATCTTTTAAAAAAAGATTTGGAAAAATTTATAAATAATGTAGAATTTTAAAATAAAATTAAAACCATTATATAAATAATAACGATATAAAATAACGGTAATATTAAAAAAAAGCGGAACTTAATTAAACGAAATTAACTTAAAATAAACGAATAAATAATATTTTAAGGATATAATAATTTTATAAAACATTATAAGGTTATATTAATAATAATTAACATTTGAAAATGGTTTAATTTAAATAAAGTAATTCATTGCTTATCGAAGATTTTTATCGAATAAAAGATTATCGTAATATAATTATATAAATTAATAAAAACCAAATTAAATGATGTATTAATGTTCGGAAAAAATAATAATTAAAACCGAGAAAAAGATATTAAACATTATAAATTTAAAATATTAAAATTAAACGTTTTAAAAGTTATTCGAATTATAAGTAATATTAAAAGCGGATTTAACATTATACCACGTTAAATGAAAAAGTTGTTATTAAATTATAAGTTAATATGGATAATGTAATTATTGAATTTTAAAGAAATGTTAAAATTTTAAAAAAATATATATAATAATAATATATTAATCCCGGGCGCGTCGTAATTAAATAACGAAATGAATTATTAATTATTTTATATTAAATAATAAAGTAATTAAAACACCGATTTATTTAAAATTATACATATTAATTAAAAAAACATGTTTAATATAATCGAAAAAATGTAATAAAATATCGGTTAATAAAAACAATTAAAATAATAAAAATTAAAAAAAATGTGGTTAATATTAAAATCATTACGATTAAAACCACGATTACTTTTTAATAATTATAAACCAGTTACGCTTAAAAAAAGGCGTTGAATTAACGAGGACGTTAATATTTTCGTAAGCTTTTTAATTATTAAGGAAAAACCTTAATGTTACCATTAAAAGGAAAACACATTAAATGTTTAATATATGTATTTTAATTAAATCTTGTTTTTAATAACTTTCTTTTTTAAATTTTAAAATAATTAATAATTATTTAAAACACATAAACGAACGTTATTTAATAATTAAAAAAAAACAAATTAATTTAATAAATATATTATTTATTTAAAATAAGTTTAAAGAAAATTTTAAAATCGTTAAAAAGGTTATAAAAACCGTAAATAAAGGTAATAACGTTGCATAACCGATTAATATTAACATTTTTAATAAAATATATAATTTTATTATTAAATATATTAAAAATTATAAAAGTAATTTATTAAAAAAAATCTTAAAAAAATTTAACTTATAAAAATATATTTATAAAAAAATAAAACGAAATATATTAATTAAAAGCTTGTATTAGATTTTATTAAAGAATATAAAAAAATATAAACCATTTTTAAAATATTAAATAAATTTAAGTTTTTTATTAATAAAGTTTTATTATTATTTTAAGTATTATTTTCATTATTATAATTTAAATAATTTATTACTTTAAATTAATTAAATTTTCGTGATATTATATAATAATAATAATTATAAAGAAAATAAAAACCTCGTAAAACGAATATTTAAATTAATATTCCCACGAACCTTTATATTTTTTAAATTATAAAATAAAAAATTAACATGGGTTAAAGTATTTTTTTAATGGAAGCTTTTATTAAAAAACATTAATAATAAGTAAGTAATTTATGTATAAAACCTTATAAAACAAAAAAAAGTTATTTAAAAAATTATTTATAAAATTAAAAAAAGTTAAATAAAATTTTTTAAAATTAATGTTATTTTTATCGTTATCGTTTATTAAAAATGCGATAACTTAAAAAAAAACTCATAATAAATTATTTTAAAATTCTTCGAAAAATATGTATTTATAAATGAAATAAATAAGTTTAAAACGCTTATAAAAATAATTAACGTTATTATTTTTATTTTTAAAATATTTAATAATAAAATAAAATTTATTTTTAATAATAATACATTAAATTATATTTAAAAATAACGTTATAAAAAAATTTATAATAACCTTAAAAAACGATTAATAACGGTAAAAAAGTAACGTCATTTCGGTTTAATTAAATTAAAACTTAAAAAAATAAAAATTAAAACCGAAATAATAAATAATAATATTTTAATAAAATTAAACATTTAAATTTTAATTTTATAAAATCGGTATTCCATTCCCATTATTTTTTAATAATATTTATTTACATAAATATTTAAATACTTTTATAACCCGTAAATAAAATATATATATAATAATTATTAATAATAAAAAAGTTTTATTAATTAAAAAAAACTTTATAATTTTATATAACTTTGTGTAACTTATATTATATAAGGTTACGTTTAATATAAATTTAAAAATTAATATTTTATACATTTATATAATATAAATGATAATAAAATCGTAATATATTATAAAATATTACATGTAAATGTAATATAATTTATTATTTTTAATAACCTTTAATTAAATGTATCGTTTAATTAAGTAATTTTTTTTAATTACTTTTTTTAAGCTTTAATTAATTGTAACCACAGCTTTAAAATCCTTAAATTTAATTCTTCGATTTTTCATTTTTACATTTTTTTTAACGTTTTAATTAACCCGGCCGCTCGCAGCCGTCGATTAATGGATTAATCACGTTTTCATTAATTTAATTACTTTTAATATAATTATTAAAAGTCGATTAAATAAACGTTTTTTTTTAATTAAACGCATCGCTTTTATTAATTTATTATTTTATTTAACTTTCCTTTTTTTTTACTTAATTTTCCACCTTTTCGTTTTTTTTTTTTTACAACGTTTAATTAAATGTATAATTATTTACATAAATTACGTAAGGGTCACTTTTCGAAGCTTTGCTTAATCATTTTTTTCGACGCTTTATTTAAGTATTTTTTTTAAAAGCTTTCAAAGGCTTTTAATTTTTTATATAAAAACGAAAAATAATTTTTCCGTTAAAAATTAAGTTTTTAATTTAATTTATTAACCTTTTAAATAATTAAAGTTATAATTAAAGTTATGTTTATAATTATGTTTATAATTATATTTATTATAACCGTTACGGTTATTCCGGTTATTTCCTTTATTTCTTCGATTTTAATTAATTAAAGCCTTGCATTTCTTTTTCCCCGTAACTTTATTTTTATTTTCTTTTATTTAACCCTTAATCATTCATTTTTTTACAAGTTAATTTTACCTTAATTAACTTATAATAAAATATAAGAAAATATTAATATATTAATTTTATTAAAACGAATTAAATGAATTTAATTACATTATATAAAATCTTTTCGTCGTTAAATAATAATTAATTAAAAAGTTATTAAATAATTATTAAAAAGCTTTTATTAAAAAACAATTTATAAAAAAATAATTAAATTATATTTATAAATGCTTTTAAACTTAAATAAATTAATTTCGCTTTAATATAACTTAATTAATTTCGGGGTTTTTAAATGTTAAATCCACCCATTATAATTTAATTATTTACTTTTCAACGGTTAATTAAATTAAAATAATACAATTAAATCCATTTAATTAAGATTTTTTTACGCTTTAAACCCATGTAATTATATTAAATACATCCTTTTATTTATTACGATATAATTAATTAAAAGGTTTATTTAAAATTAATAAAAATAAATTAAAACACGGGCCTTTAAAATTAAAAATACATCCATTTATATAAAAATTTATATAAAAATGATTATACCGCGTTTTATTTAAATAAAAAATGAATTAATTTTTTTATATTTATTAATATATTTACTTAAGTATTTTTTTAAATATTTAATTTTGAGATTTATTATTTTAATAATATTACATTTTAATAATATTTTTTAATTAATTAAAATCCTTATTAATACGCCATGGTTACCAGCTCGAAATACTTGGTTTTTTATATAAAACTTAATGCACACGAATGTATTTTCCCACCCATTAATTAACTTTTTATACCCATCCATTTTTTCACTTAAATAATTTTACGAAAAAGCCTTTAATTAACTTACAATTAATTTTAAAGTTAATATAAATAAAAACTTAATTATATAAATTAAATTACATTATTATTATTATTATTTTTATTAATGCATTTCGTAAAATATATTAATAATTATAAAACGTTAAATAGTTTTTAAAGATTATTATATATAATTAACGAAATAACCGTAAAACCATATAAAATCAAAGTAAAACACCGTATATTTCAATAATTAAACCATGCATTAAAATGAAACATACATTATTAAATAACTTAAATTAAAAGTTATTTTATAATATAAACCGTTAAAATATTAATGATTAATTATAAAAGTTATTTAAGTTAAAAAGTGTATTGTTTTATAAAAACATTTAATAAAATAATAATTTATCGATAAGGTTTTTAATTAATTAAAAACGCCGCCCTTTTACCCGTAAAGTATTATTAAAATGTAATATTATTAAAATAATAAATCTTTTAATTTTATTTAACCCCGTTATAATAACCTTTTAAAATTCGGGGCATTTAATTAAACTTTAATATAATAATCTTTTATAAAAATTCGAGGCAATTTAAGGCATTTAAAGCATTTATTAATTTATTAAATATTTATTTACTTAAGTATTTAAATAAATAAATACACGTTATAATTTATTATTAATAATGGTGATAATAATAATAATAATAATATTATTATTAAAGGTGGTAATAATGGCGGTGGTGGTAATAACGGTGGTAATAATGGTAATGGTGGTAATAATGGTAATAATAACGATGGTATTATTATTATTATTATTATTATTAAAATAAAAAAAGTTATTTAAATAATTAATAAATTTAAAAAGGTTTAAAATTTATAAAAGCTTTATAAATACCTTTATTATAATAACCAAAAATTTACATAAAATAATAAAAATTATAACATAAAATAAATTTTTATTTTAATTATTTTAAAATTATATATTTATTTTATTTTCATGGTTTTAATAAATTATAATAAAGTTTTAATTTAATAATTATATTTAAGCCTTTAAATTAATATAAATAAATATTAAAATAATAAAATAAAAAGTTTTAATATAATTTTAAAACTTTTTATATAATAATTTATAAATAAATAATTCGTGTTTAAAATTATAATTATATAATTACTTATATAATTTACATAACCATATAATTATTTACATAACCATATAATTATATAATTATATAATTATTTATATAATTATATAATTACATAATTACTTATATAACCATATAATTACACAATTATTTACATAATTACATAATTATATAATTATTTATATAACCATATAACCATATAATTATTTACATAACCATATAATTATATAATTTATATAATTATATAATTACATAACTTATATAACCATATAATTATTTACATAACTATATAATTATATAATTACATAATTACATAATTATATAATTACATAATTAATTACATATAAATAAAAACGAATTATTATTTAATGTTAATAAAAAAAATTTATTTTTTAATTATTAAACATTTTAAAAAAAAATGCCTTAAGGTTAAATTTTCCATAATTTTATATTTAATAATAAAAGATCGTAAATATTAATATTAAAAATATAATAAAAAACGTAATAATGAAAATTAACAATGTTTATATAAATAAAATACCGTCGTTTTAAAAAATAAAATTCATATAATTCATTATATTAAAAGTTAATAACCGAAACATAATTATTTAATAAAATAAACCATATTTAATACACCTTAAAAAAGGCGATAAAAAAATAATAAATTCTTTAAATTAAAATTTTAAAATTTAATAATAATATTACGAAAAAAAGATTTACACATATATAATTTTTTCACGAAAATCATAAAATTATATTAAACTTTAAAATATTAAATAACGATTTAAAAAAATTAAAAAAAGCATTTAAAAAAAGCTTTATAATAAATATTAATAATAAAAGAAATTTAATAATGCATTAATCGGTTATTATAATAAATTACATTAAATTAAAGTTTAAAAACATTTATATTAAATATTATAATTAAAATTAAATAAAAAAAAACCTTACCACATTAACCTTTATTATAAAAAAACTAAAAAAAAAACCATTATTAATATTTTTTTCTTTAACTTTTAATTAAACACCATCCGGAATTTTTATCGAAAACTTTTATAACATTATACAATTAATTATAATACGATATAATAATATACGCGTTTATCCGAATATATTAAAAATAAATTAAAATCGTTTTAAAATAAGAAATATTTAAATATTTAATAAAATTATATAAGAAAATAATAAAATTTTTTTTTTTAAATTAATAATTTATTTTAATATTTATTTATACGCATTAAAAACCAAAGGGAATAACGAATAAAATGTTTTTAAATCATTATATAATTATAATATAAATAAAATTTAAATTTATTTAATTATTAAAACTTATAAAAAGATTAATTATAAAAAATAAAAAACGAAACATAAATTTATAAACCATATATTTTTCCATTAAAAATACATAAAAACATTATAAACTTTTAAAAAATTCCAAATATTTTTATATATATTAATTAACTTATTATTAAAAATTAAAATCATTATAATAATATAAATTAAATTTAAAAATTAAAATAAGAATATAATAGCCCATTATGTACGTACCAACGATTTCGTTTAAATAAAAAAGCTTAAAAAAATATAATAAATAAAAGAAAATGAATTACATTAATTTACATAATAAATTTATTTATAACTTTATTAATAACATAACGTTTATAAAACATATAAATCTTTAAAAATTAAGGTTCGGTTTAATATTAAAATTTTTAACCTTTTTACGGGGGGTTATTTTTTTATAAATAAAATCATTTATTAATATATAACCAATTATTTTTTTATAAATATTTTATCATATCCTTATTTAAATATTTATAAAAAATATTTAAACGTGTTTATAATATATATAAATTAATTTTAAAGAATCGGTAAATTTTTTTAATTAACTTTTAATTTTAAAGTTTAATAATTGTTATTTTTAATTATAATATATTTTAATATATGTTTATTATTTAACCATTTAAATTTCATTTTAAGATATATAATAACCTTTTTTAATAATAATATAAATTGTTTATTTAAAAATAATCGTATTATTAAATATAATAATTATAATATATATAAATATAATTAACCATTTATTTCCACCGATTTATTTAAAGGTATAATAATATTATTTAAAAATATAATAACCCACCCATTTTATATTTATTATAATTTAATAATATAAATATTTAATTTTATAATACATTTTTTATATAAATTTAAATACCTTTTTTACCCGTAAATATTAAATTAAGGTTTTAAATTTTTAGTTATAACTTTTATTAATAAGTATATATAATATATTAAAAAATTAAATTATTATAATAATTATTTAATTAAAATAAGGGTAGAAGGTTAAGCAAAGAAATAATAACATTTAAAGAAATATATTTTATAATAAGCTTTTTAAATAATAATAATAAGGTTAAAAAAGATTATTAAAAAATAATAATAAAGTTAATAATAATATTAATAAAAAGATAAAAAAAATACTTAAATTTATATAAGAAATATATTATAAAATTAAATATTTATATTATTAAATTATAATAAATATAAAACAAGTAAATTATTATACTTTTAAATAATATTACCGTGTTTTTAAATAACTTAATTTTTATATATAAAAACCAAAAATAATACCATGAACATTAAACTTCGCAACTTACATAATATTTAAAAATAGTTTTTTTTTATATATATATAATATATATTTCATTAAAAAGAAAAAAAAATCACTAGGGTTTTTTTTTTTATATTTTATGGTATATTATATATCATTTTTATACATTTAATAACATATAAATTTTATTTATTTTACTTGCTTTTATGGTAATAAGATTTTTAAATTTAAAAGTTTTTTTTAAAGAAATTATTAATATTAAATTAAAAATTAAAACGGTTATAATTTTAAGTTTTATAAAGTTTAAACTTAATAATTATTTTTTAATATTTAAAATAACCATTTAAACCAATATTAACCAATTATTTATAAATAATACACACATTTTAAATAATATTATTTTTATATTAATTTTTAAGTTAATTAAAATAATAATTTAAACCCTTTTTAAAATTATTTTTTAAATTATATTAATTATAATTACCTTTTCATTAAACTTAAATTCATTTAACACATTTATTATTATTTTTTTTAAAATAATAATAAAGAATAAAACGTATAATGATACCAGTTTTTTCACATTTAATTTACCATTAACTTTAACATTTAATAATATAATAATTATTTTAAAAATTCGAAAATTATTAATTTAATAAGTTTAATATTTTCTTATTTTTATAATAATTTACTTTCATTTTTTATAATGATTTTAAATTAAATTAATCATTTATATTTTAATTTAATATTACTTTTAATTATTTTAAATAATATTTATATTTTTCTTTTTTCGGTTTATATGAAAAATCCAAGCTAATTTCAAGTGGTTATAAAAGATTTAATATCTTTTATTAAAAATATTAAGAAAAAATGAAAAAAGTAATGCTTAAAGCAAAAAGCATAAATGAATTTTAAAACCTTTATTTTTATTTAACGTTATTATCCAAGTTTAACCCTTATATTTATAATTTTTTTCGAATAAAAGTTTTTATTTATTTTATATTTCGCGTTAAATAATATTTATTATTAACATTATTTAATTTATATAAACTTTACCACCACCTTTTAATAACCATTTTTAATTTAATCGTTATTATATCCCTTAATTACATAATTAATTAAACGGGGTAATTTAAATGGTTAAATATATATTAAATTCTTAACCTTAAAATTATAATATTAATAAAAAAAAATAAATAATAAAATTAAATTCCTTTATTTTTATATTATAATAACTTAAAAATATTATATAATTACTTTTAAATTAAACATTTTATATATTTAACTTAAAAACCTTTAACTTAATTATTAATTAACTTTTAATAAAACATTTTTTCTTTTTATTATTTTAATATTTATTAAATGTAATGTAAAATCTTTCGTCGTGGGTGTAAATAAATTACTTTTTTAATGTAATAATACTGCACTTAAATTAAAAAATCCTTTTTTTGCAAATATTTATTATTAATAATTCCTTAATATATTTTTTATTATTATTTAATTCTTTAACATGTTTTTCATTATTATTATAACCATTAACTTAAAGTAAACCTTTTATAATATAATTTTCCGGCAAAAGTTTTAAAAAAGATTTTTTATTTAATTTGCGAGGATTTTTTATAATTGTATTTAAATAATAAATAACATTTTCTTAAGGGAATTTATTTTTAAAAAATAATATCATTACAAAAAATTATATAAAATAAAATATAAAAGTTAAAACCACATGTAAAAATAGTAATATTTTTTATGAAATTAAATTAAAAAATGAAAAAACATATTTATAAAGTAACTTACGCCACGGTGGCTTGTGCTTTTCGCATTAACGATTTATTAATATTTTAAAAGTTATGTATATATTGTTTATTTTTTTCGTTTATATTAAAAATACATTTAATTACGTTAATTTTTTTTTTTTTTATATTCCCATGCTTTTTATAATTAAAAATTAAATACTTTTAACATCGGTTAAAAAATAAAGTAACGAAAAAGTAATTACCTTTTACATTATATAAGGAAACCATTTATTAATTTATTATATTAAAAAAAAAAAAGCTTAAAAAGCTTTATTTAAAATTAAATAATAAATACCTTTCATAATATTAATAACATTTTCCTTCGATATAAACTTTATTTAAAAACTTATTCATATAATAAATTAAATTATTTTTAATGTTCCTTTATATGGCTTCGATTAATAACCATTAATAATATTAAATTTAAAAATAATTAATTATTAACATATTTACTTAAACACCGTAGAAAAATTATAAACGTTATAAATAACTTAAACATTTAATAATAAATTTTTATAAAAAATCCGAAAATTATTTAATAACCCCGTTTCATTATATAAAACCCCCATTCCGTTATTTATTTTAATAAAACATATAAATAATTTTATTCTTTTTTTTTTTTAATCTTTTTAAAATTTTAAAATAAGTTTTTTTATATTATATAATTTACATATAATTAATAATGTAAAATTAACTTTATTATAAATGTTAAATAACCCTTTTATTTACGTATATACATTTTGCAAAAGTATTAAAATAAAATTACAAATATTACATAAATATTAAATAATTATTTAAATAAATATTTAAAAAGTTCGAAAATGCCGATATATAATATTACTTTCCATTATTATTTTAAATTATTTACATTTTAACCTTAAATTATATTATATATTATTATTTTACCCACGTTTTTCGTTATAAACATTACATAAAAAAGCTTTCATTATTATGCTTAAATATTAAGAAAAAAAAATTTTTATATAATAATAATAATAAATATAAAAAATCGAATATTATAAATAATTAATATAACTTTAATAATTATAATAAAAAAGTTAAATTATATTAAAATGATTTAAATTAATAATATTTATTATTTATAACTTTTATTATTTTATTTATATTATATATAAATAATCGTATAAATAATAATTTCAACGTTAATAATATTAATTAAAATAATTTTAATAATTAAATATCATTTAATTATTATTAAAGCATGGAAATTACATTTTATAAAGAAATATAAAATAAAACTTTTATAATAATAAAAAAAATAACATATTTTAATAATTATATTTTTTAATTATTATTTATAATATCGGTTATTTTTAATAAAAAATTTTTAAATACTTATATATTATTTTAAACTTATAATTTTAAACTTTATTTTTAAAAAATAAATACAAAACACATTTTTAATAATAACCACTTATAATTAATAATTAATTTATTAATATCGATAAAAATAACATCCCATTTTATATTAATAATAACATTCGTTAATTTAAGGTTTAAATATAAAAGCTTGTAATAATAAAACGAATTAAAGGTGTTAACGACTTAAATGGTTTAATGTTACCATAAATACCGTAGCGACAACATACCATTTATGAAAATGATTCTAAATTTCGTAGAATTCATACATGCATAAAAACAGTTATTATTGAAAGAAAAGGTTCTTAGATTAAGAATGATTTTTAGATTAAAAATGATTCTTAGATTAAAAATGATTCTTAGATTAAGAACCTTTTCTTTTAATAATAATTGTTCTTATACATGTATGAATTTTACGAAATTTAAAATCATTCTTTATTCAAGATTTATAAACCTCGTCACTGTCCCTGCTACAATAACAAGGACGGTAACGAGGTTTACGAATTTATAATCTACGATACAATCTACTAAGTACGATACAATCTACGATACAATTTACAGTACAATCTACTAGGTAGGTACGATATAATCTACGCGCTTACAATATTGTACGAGTGGGTGGTGTACGAGTGGATGGTGTACGAGTGGATGGTGTACGAGTAGATGGTGTACGAGTGGGTGGTGTACGAGTGGGTGGTGTACGAGTGGGTGGTGTATGTGTAGGTAAATAAGTAAGTAAATAAATAAGTAAGTAAATAAATAAGTAAATACGTAAGTAAGTAGGTAAGTAACCTAGGTAGGTAAGTAAGAAAGATGGATGAGAAAAAAAGATGTGTGTAAGTAGGTGGGTGGGTAGGAAAGATGGATGAGAAAAAAAGATGTGTGTAAGTAAGTAAGTAAGTAAGTAAGTAGGTAGGTAGGTAGGAAAGATGGGTGATGTGGGCGGTGTGTATTTTGCCAGGCGGTGAGGGTATCGTAAGTAGGAAGGTAGGGTACGAGGTCTTAAGTAGGTGGTGTACGAGGTCTTAGATTCGAAGAATGATTCTCACGGTAACTACTAGGTAGGTAAAATAGAGAATGATTCTCACGATATTAAGTAATTGAAATCATTCAAGTTCGAGAAACGATTCTTACGATATTAAGTAGGTAATTCGAAGAATGATTCTCACGATATTAAGCAGTTGAAATCATTCAGGCTCGAAAAATGATTCTCACGATACTAGGTAGGTAAAATAAAGAATGATTTTCACGATATTAAGCAATTAAAATCATTTAAATCCGAGAAATGATTCTCACAATATTAGGTAGGTAATTCGAAGAATGATTCCTACGGTATTTCAAAAATAATCTAAAAATAATTGTTTTAAAATAAAAAGGTTTCTTAAAAAAGAATAATTTTAAAGAAATTGTAAGAATAAGGGTAATTTTTAAAATGATTTCAACGTTTAAGAATAATTTTTAAAGGTGATTAATTACACGGATGTACCTTCCCACCAAATCTGTATGGTAAGGTACTTAAATCGAAACGAAATATTTTATTATGAAAAATAATTATTAAATAAAAATAATTCCCAAAACACCCCCTTTCCCGCTACGGTAATCCGTATTTAATTTAAAATAAAGTAAATTTTATAAAATGTCATGCAAGTGATATTTAAAAATAAAACCTTATAAAATTAAAAAACTTTAACTTTTATTTTAATTTATTTAATATAAATTAATAAATATAATTATAATAAACACTTATATAATTCCTTTTATATTATATAATAATATTAAATTAAAGAATTTTTATTAAAAAACTTTAATATCGTAAAGTTTATATAAAAGTTTATCCATTTTTTTATAAATATATTATTACTTTTCTTTTTTTATATAAACTTTATAAACATTTACTTTAAATTTTTATCCTTTTCAAATTATTACATAATTAATTATTAGTATAAAACAATCGAAATTATAAAAGAAAAAATATATACATTTAAGATTTTTTTAAAAATAAAACCGTAAAAAAATATAAGCGTATGTAATATTTAAGTTAAATAATTTATTTCATAATAAAACACGCGATTTTACATCGAAAGGTTTATCCGAAAGGAAAAGTTTAATGATTATATTATTTAATAAGGAAATTTTATTAAAATTTATATAATAATAAAAATTTTTAAAGTTTTTTTTTCGTTATAATCATTAAAAATTAATCTTTAATAATTAAAGCATGTTTTTAAATATAACTTTAACATGCCATTTTTAACTTTTACATTTAAATATTAATTTTATTAAAATAATAATAAATTTACCATATTATTATTTTTACATTCCATTGATTTTTTAAGGGTTTTTAATATAATTCCTTCGAATAAATAAAAGTTTAAATAAGGTTAATAAATTATTTATAATTAACATTAAGGTTATTTAAAAATTAATTTCCATTAATTTATAAATTTAAAAATTATTTATGCCGGTTTTTGTTTTTAAATTAAATGAATTAAATACTTTATTTATTTTAATTTATTTTAATAAACTTAAACCACATTTTTATTAAGCTTAACGCAAGTTACGTTTATGTTAACCACGTAATGGCATTATATTTATAAGTTTTAATATAACGTTTAATAAAATATAATTTAAGGCATTTTAATCGAAAATCGAATTCGGCGTTATTTTTTATATGGGAAAAAATTAATATTATATATAAAATGCTTCATTATTTAATAAATATATATAATATAATTTTAAAAACAAGTTTCAAAGTTAATAAAATGGTTAATCATTTTTTAAATATATTTTATAAGCATTATATTAAAATATATTAACCTTAAACATTAAAATGTATTTATATTACTTTTTCGTTAAAAATTAATAATATTAATTATTATAACGCGTTATAACTTAATAATTACTTAAAATATAACCTTTAAAAAATAATTTAAAATTAATTTAAAAATTAATTTAATTACGCGTTAATTTATAAATAATACACTTAAAATATTATAATAATTAACCTTAATAATAATAACATTAATTCCACCCGATATAAATATATTATTTAAAATTACATTAAATATAAATTTTATTTTCATTTACATTTAATAAAATTTTTAATAAAACCTTTTAAAATTTTATAAAAGTTTTATTTATATTATAAAAAGTTTTTAAAATACATTGTTTATTTTATATATATATAAACGTAATAAAATAAAACTTAAATAACGTTTATATTTTTTCAGGCAATTTAAAGTTATAAAAAAAATCACCGATAAAAACCGTGATATAAAATTTAAATAAATTTTTAATAAAATAATTTTTTTTATATTCATTTTTTATTAAATTTTCCCATATTAATTTAATTTTATTATTAATAAAGATAAACCGGTAAAACCGTATTATAATAACATTAAAACATTAATTCCTTTAAAAATTTTCTTTTTCATTCGGTTTTTTTACCATGCGTTTACGTAAACCTTTATTATTTTAAATATATATACCCACGTCGTTATCGCTTAATTCCACGCATATTATATACTTAAATAACATTTCATCGTTAAAAATATAAACCCTTAAATCGTAATGATATTAATTACATAACATTTTTATTTAACATATTTTTTTCCATATTTTTTAAACTTATAATATTATATTAAATATATATTTAATGCTTTATAATCCTTTTAATTTTAATTATTTAATATTTAATAATTTTTTACGAATTTTAATAATTTTAAAAATCGTTAATAATAAATATGTTAAATTCGATGCTTAAAAATAATTTAATTATGTTTTCGTCATTTATAATAAACGGTAAATTAAGTTTAAAATTAATAAATAATAAAGTTTTATTTTACATTTCGGCGATTTATTACATTTAATATAATGACCTTATTTTCCATTTTTAATATTATTTTATAACGTTTTAAAATACGTTAACCTTTTTTTATAAAAAAGTAATTTAAATATTATTAAAATACATTTCCGGCAATTTAAAATATTTTTTTTACGATCGAAAATTTTTCTTTTTAATTATAAAATAACATAATTATTTAATATTATATGAAAAATATTTTATAATAAAATTGTTGGAAATTTACGATATGATTAATTTAAAGAAAATATCCATTATTATACCATTTCCATTAATAAGGTTAAATTCTTAAAACAAGCCACATGTAATTATAAAAAAATTAAGCTTAATATTATTTAATAACCTTTTATATTTAAAAATTATTTAAAAGATTTCTTCGGGATTACACGCTTTTAAGCTTTAATTTTTTCCTTTTTTAATTAATTAAAATCGCTTTATAATTATTTTTAAATTACATTTTATAACTTGTAAAGTTTATAAATTATTATTAAAGTCCGTAAATTAAATATTAATATAAAAGTTTAAAACGCTTTTTATATAATCTCGCTTATTTTATTCGTTAAGAAATTCCATTTAATTAATAATTATATTCATTATTTTAATGAAAGTTATTAAATATTCGTAAAAAATTTTTTCGTATTCTTCGTATTAGCTTTTTATTATTTTAACCACCCGATTTAAGAAATTTAACGTTAATTTTTTTTCATTTATTATTAATTATTCCAAAGATATTAATTTTTTCTTACTTAATATTATTTTTTCTTAATTTATTATACATTACATTTTATTAATTTTCTTTTTTCGCCGGATTTTCATGTTAAATCTTATTAATATTTATAATAAAAAAATAAAATTAAAAAAATATTCGCATTTTAAATTCAAGAATTTATAATTTAACATATAAGCGTTACGTTTTTTTATATAATTATTTTTAATTATAATACATTATATTTAAGTAACATATAATTTATTTATTATTAACATTAAATTATAACCTTTTATATAACATTTTATTTCTTTTTTATAATTAAAATATATAAAGCTTTTAAAATTATAATAAAATCTTTTTAAACGTATTAATAATTATTTTATGTAATTAATGTTAATATTAATATATAAATCATTGTTTTTAAACCATTCGTTTTATTTTAATTTAATTAAATATATACTTAAAATATATATATAATTATTATATTATTTATTTAATTAATTTTTTATGTTTTAAAATAAATTAATAATGATATTTACTTTTTCCTTTAATTTAAAGGTAAGCTTTATTAACATAAAACTATAATATTTATAAATAAACATACATATATATTAAATACTTAAAATAAGTAATATTTATGTTAATTAAATTTAAATAATAAAGGTTATTTTTTTTAATATATGTGTTTTATTTAAGATTTATTTTACACATTTTAAACTTATTAATACATATATATATTATATTTAATTTTATAATGGTTGTTAATTATAAGTTAAAATAAATATAACCATCTTAAATAATATATTATTAATTTAATTAAATAAAGTATAATCCATTTATTATTAATTATATTAATGTGATTTTATTTTCTTATAATTTAAATATTTAAATAAAAAATAAAAAGAATTTAAAATATTATTATTTAAGTATATGAAGTGTATTATCATTAACCTTAATATTTTATATATATTATAATAATGTTCTTTTTAATTTTTTAAATTTAGGGGATTATAAGGCTTATAAATGTAATGGAATATAAAATAATAAAAAGAAATATTAAAAATTTACCTTTTAATTAATTTAATTAAGGTTAAAGGTAAGTATTTAAGTATATATATATTTAAATAAAGCTCGAAATTAAAACGTTAAAAGGCATGGTATTTTTACTTTTTAATATTTTATTTAAAATACCTTACCACTTAAACATATTTATAAACTTTTAATAAAATGTTTTTTAAAAAAATAATTAAAAAAATTTAATTATATTTAATAAATGTAATTATTATAATTAAATCCGTAACATATAAATGTAATGTTTAATTAAATATAAAGCTTTTATAATTTAATATAAACGTAATTATAACAAAGAATTTATTATTATAAAGTAAACTTAAAAACTTAAGAAACAAATATATTATTACGTAATTAATTTTTATTAAGAAATATTATATATATATAAAACTTTTTTTTATTTTTTTTTAAAAGTTAAAAGTTATTTTTAAAATTTTTACGCGTTTAATCTTTATCTTTAACTTATCTTTAAAATACCAAGTTTATTTAAAAAAGTTTTTAATATATATAATATTAATATTATAATTAACTTATTAATTAAATGATTAATTAATTATATATATTTACATTTATTTATTATATATTTAATAAATATTTAATATACGGGTAACTTAATATTATTATATAATAAGCATTTAATTTATATAATATAATTAATGTTTAAAAGGTAAAGGTTATATAAAACAACGATAAACATTATTTACTTTTTTTTTAAATTAAGCTTTTTATAAGGTTTATAAATTAATATTTAAATATATTAAAAGCTGCGGTAATTTTTTTTTTCATCGGAAAAAAAAAAACCTTTTCTTTAAGTTAATTATAATTAATTCCTTGGTTATAATTGTCGTTTACCACTTTTTTTTTTTTTTTTTTAAAATGCCTTAAAAAAATATTATAACTTCGTATATAAATTTCTTTTAAGAAATTAAAATTATCCATTACTTAATATTTAATTATAATAAATTATATTTTAACGTTAAACTTAATATATTATAATATTTTCGATTAAAGTATTCGAGTATTTTAAAATAATATGGTGCCGTTAAAGTTTTCCAAAATGTTAAAAATAATTATTTATTTAAATAAGTTTTTTACTTTTAATAACACTTTTAAATTAATTAATAAAAATAAAATATAACCGATTTAAAAGTTTTAAAAGAAAATATTAACTTACATAAATTACGTAAACCGTTTAAATCGTTTAAACCGTTTAAAAAATTACGTAGTAATTCCTTTTTTTCCATATTTAATTTTAAATTTATTAAGTAATTTAAAATTTAATTAATTAATAAAAAATAATTAATAATTAAGATTAAGGGTATATACGTTAAGTTTATTATATTTAAATAAAAATATATCGAAATTAATAATATTTAATTAATATAAATGAATATATAATTAAATAATAAGTAATAATAAACTTTTATAACATTATATTAAACATTATTTTATAAGTATTATGATTTTCTTATAACTTTTTAACACTTATTTTTAAACTTAACTTTTTAATAATTAACATTTAAATACGTTATATTTTTTAAAATATGGAAATATAATATCCATTTATTTTTTAAATTATTACGCCATTAATTATTATATTCTTTTAAATATATAATAACATTTATTTATTTTATTTACTTTATAATAAGTATTTTATATGAAATTATTTTAACTTTCGAAAATATATAAATTAAATATTTAAGAAACTTAATAAAATATAAATAAATAAATTTATAATGTTATAAAATATTAAAGCTTATATTTAATATAAAATAGTTATTAAAAATTATAACATTTATAATAAAAAAGTTTAAATAATTATCTTTTAACATTAATATTTTAAGCTATTTAATAAAACATTAATTATGAAAAAGTTATATTATTATTTTATAATTCTTTTAAAATTAAAACCTTTAAAATAATTTTATTATTATATTAAATTTCTTTATATTATTATTTCTTTTTCTTCCACTCGGGAATTAATTATAACTTTATTTAATTTAAACTTTTAATATTATTAATTAAATTTTATTAATTAAGCTTTTATTAAAGCATATACATTATTATTTAATAAGCTTATTTAAGATTTTTTATTTATAATTAATAAGTTTTATAATATATTAAATTATTATATTAAAAGTATTAATAAATTATAATTAAAATATAAATAAATATTACCTTTTATTATATTACTTAATTTTAACCACATTAACGTTAAAGTAAATAATATATCGTTATTTTTAATTGTTATAACTTTTTATTTTACGGTAAAAAGTGTAATATTATATTTAAAATAATGCGCTTTTAATATTTAAAAGCGGTTAATCCATGTTTAAATTTTAATAAAATTATATTAAAAACCCTTTTAATTAACCTTTTTAAAAAGATTTACAAGGTAATATTAAGTAAATTTAATGATATTAATATAAGTTTTTTTTTTATAAAGTTTTATTAAATTAATTTAATATTATTTTAAATTTTTTCGTTTTTATATATAATATTAATTTTTATATACCATTTTAATTACTTCCTTTTAATTATAAACTACGTTAAAACTAATTTCCCATGGACATTATTTTTTTATTAATTTAACTTTTTATTATTATTTTATTAAAAATATAATCGCATTTACGATAAAAAATTTCTTAAGGAAAATAAAAATTTTACACTTTATTTATTATTAAATAATTTTAATATAAAAGGTTTAATTTAAATCGAAAATTATTATTTAAATAATTAATTTTTTACAAGGATAAATTATTAATTTTAACATATAAAAGTAATGTTCATAATGGATAAATATAAAGAAAAAATTTTATAAATTAAATATTAATTTAAAAAATTTAATAAATGGTTTATATATAATGAAACGTTATATTAATTTAATGTTATATTTAATTATAAAGAAAAAGGAAATAATAATAATTATAAAAAAGAAAAAAGTAATAATAATTTTAATATTATATTTAATTATAAAAAAAAAATTATAATAATTTAATTTCGTTTATATAACGGAATGGTATAATTATTTAAATATAAAATGGTTTTAATTTTAAAAAATAATGTTAAATATTATAAATTATATAAAGAAAACTTATTAATTAATTATTTAATATAAAGGTTTATATGTAAATTTAAATAACTTTTTAACCATTTATTATATATATTTTATCGTAAATTTAACCGTTATTTATTAATAATTTTCATTAATTTTATTATAAATTATTTAATTTTATAAATAATTATTAATTTTTAATTAAATAAAATAATATATAATTTAATTTATTAATTTATAAATTTAAATTATATATAATTTTATTAATTATTAATTAATTTTATAATACACCGATACATTTATTATTTCCGTATAAATATTATTAATTTTATTTTAATAATTATTCCGGCAATTATTATAATTTAAATTTCTTTATTTAATTATAATTAAAAGTTAATTTTTCATTTATTAATATATTTTTATTAATAAAAATATTAATATAATTTTTTTTATTAACGTTAATTCATTCGTATACGCCGTAATTAAAATCGTACGAATGGTTAATATAACGTATAAATATGTTTAATATATACACGTTTAATATCGAACCGTTAATTAAAATTATAATATAATATAAACCACGCGCATTTTTTAACCGGCACCGTTTACCTTTATATTCGATTATAAAATCTTTTTTCGTAAGGTTTTATAAAATACGTAAACTTTAACTTTAATTATTAATCGTTTTAAATATTTAAAAGTTTCGTTTCGGCGGTTTAACGAAATGTCGGTTAACGTACCGGTTTAACGCGTCGTAATTTCCAAGCCCGTATTTAATTAATATACACCGGTTTAAGTATAAAAATGTACGACATAAATCCGTGCAAACACATTTATTAATCGCATTTTTTATTATTTTTAATAAGATTTTTTATAAAAGTTAATTAAACATAACTTTAAGTAACGAAGTTATTCGAAAGTTTTAAAATAATAATAATGCTTTTATTTTTTTAACACGTGGGGTTAATAAAATTAAATATAATGTTTATTCTTTTTTAATTTTTCGCGTAATTTAAGTAAATAATATTAATGTTTAAAATGAATTAAAAAATATTAAATTTTATGTTTTCCGTTTAACGGAAATATTATATTTATGAAGCTTTAATTACATATATTAAAACTTACGTTTAAAATTATTATCGTTAATTATACTTTCCGATTTAAAAGCTTAATTAAAGTAATTTTAAAATAAAATAAAAAGTGTTATTACTTTTATAAAAATATTAATTTTAAAAATAATTAACGTAATACATTTAAATTAAATTTTACTTCGTTTTAAAGCGGTTAATATATAATACATTAATTTCGTTAATAATGTTTTTAAAAACTTTAACTTTTAAATGCTATATTATTTAATATTACGTTTAAAAATATTATTTAATTTATATTTAAATAAATAAAATTAATTAAATTTATATTTTATAATTATTTTAATTCCTTTTTTATATATTAATATATTATATTTACTTAAAAAAAGTGTGTTTAAATACAATATAATTTATTTATTTAATAAAAGAAAAATCATTATAAAAATAATAAATTAAATAAATAATTAATACAATTAAAATTTTATACGTTATAACCTTTTATTAACATAAATAAACAAATAAATAATAAAAACGTTATTTATAAATTATTTTTAAATAACATTTAATAATTACCTTTATTATTAAAATAAATAATAAAGTAATTAATTTACATAAAAACTTAATGTATATAAATACTTAAAAATTAACTTGCTTTTTAATTAATTAAAACATTTTAATAAATTAAATTCCATTATTATAATAACCAAAAAATGATAATTAATAATTATGCCATTATAATTCATTAAATTTAAATTTATAAAATAAAGATTTCTTTTATTAAATACTTATATTATTATTATTATAAATTATTAATAATAATATATTATTTATAACTTTACTTTTTAAAATATTATTATACTTTTAAAATTATAAACATGTTAATTTTATAAACTTAATTAATTATTTAAAAATGATTTAAAAAATAATTTTAAAAAAAAAATTTATATTTATATTTATTAATAAATATGTAATTTATTTTCATGATTTAAATAAATACTTTTAAATATATATTCTTTAAAATAATTAATATTTTTAACTTATACGTAATTAACTTTTTAAATTATTATTCATAATATTTTAAATTATAATACATTTTTATATTACATTATATTTTTTAAAAAATAACGTAATAAAGGTAAATTTTTTTTTTAAATCTTTTTAATCTTTTTTATTCACTTAACTTTATAAGAATTTTAAATTATAAATTTATAATATTTTTAATAATATAATTTTTATTTTCATATCGTGTTTTTTATTTAATTTAATATTTCTTAAAATAATTCATTATTAATTTTAATTTTTTAACCAAAATTTCTTTATAATAATCCATATTCTTAATAACACGTTACTTATTAATATTTTTATACGTTTCACTTAAAAATATTAAATTTTATTTATGCTTTAATAAAATAATTATTTAAGTTAAAAAAAAAAATAAAAAATAAAAATATAAGTTTAAAAAATATAAAATAACTTCATTATTATGTAAAGAACTTTATTTATGCTACAAATTTTTATATATATATAATAAATTAAATACTTTTATATATTAATTTAATTTAATTATTAATAAATCTTTAAACCGATATTTTAATTCGAATTTTTTAAGGATATATAAATACGGATTAACTTAAAAATATAAAGGTTTAAATTAAATTTAACGTAATTTTTTTTTTAATAATTTTTAAAACGTATAAATTAATTCTTAAAAAAGGTTATAAAACTTAAACTTATTATAAATCCAAGTTAAAGAATAAATAAAACAAATAATTATAACTTAAAAATAAAAGTAACGTGGTTAATAAAAATGTAAATAATAAAGTTAAAAAATAAATAATTTTAATAATAAAAAACGTCGAATTATTATAATAAAAAATATTATATTAAATTATTATAATAAAAAACATTATATTAAATTATTATAATAAAAAACATTATATTAAATCATTATACATATTATATTTATTTCATATTTTAACCAATTAATTTTAAATAACAAAAAATACTTTTTAATAAAAAGTAAATAATTTTAAAAATAAAACATTTTTAAAGTTATAAAAGAAACGTAAATATAAATTCCTTTTAAAATACACCTTACATTTTTCGCCACATTTATTCCATCTTATTTATAATAATTTGCAAGATATTTAAATAAACGGTTAATTTAAATAACCTTTTTTTTTATTACACGAAATTCTTTTAAAATATTTTATATATAATATTAAATAATATAATAAATATTAACGTCATTATTACCATTATAAACGGATAATTAAATTCCATTAAAATAAACTTTATTATGTTAATTAAGCTTCTTTATTATTAATATTATTACGTTAAATTATATTATTTTAAATTTTTAATTACTATTATTAATAAATAACTTTCGTTCATGCATTAATTTATAATAAAATACTTATAATTAATAACTTTAAATACAAATAATCCGTTATTTCGGGTAAAAATAAAAATGGCATTTTAATTAAAATAAATATTTCCTACTTTATTATTTCTTTTATTTTAAAAATATTAAAACGCCATTATAAAGTTATATATTATTTAAATTTATATCCTTTAAAAATACATTTTAAAAATAATATTACATCCGCTTTTAACTTGTTTTATACACATTCACTTATATTTTTCTTTTTATAATATTATTATAAATTAATATATTTTTATTTAATATTTTAATAAATTGTTTTTTTAAATATAATTTAAAAACGGTTAAGCGTAAAATATCTTTTAAGTAATTTTAATCGCTTAAAAAGGTAATATATAATAAATATTGTTTTTTTAAAATTAAAGGCATTTTTTTCTTTTTATAACTTTTAACCAGCTTCCTTAACACCTATTTTAAAACGTAAATTATAATATACTTTAATTTTTACGTTTTTTTATTTAACCATTAAGCTTATTATAATTTAATATTAAAAAGTAATACACGCCTTTTAATTATAACCATGTTTTTACGTAATTTAAAATATCGTTATATATTAATTTAAAATTAAAAATTAATAAAATAAATTAATTTATTTAATTATTTCGTTATTAAAGTAAAAGAAATACGTAAAAAAAAAACATTTAATAATGTTAGGTTTTTTATTACCTTTTAAATAAAACCTGCACTTTTATTAAAAGTTTTAAATATATATATATATACATTTTAAAAGTAATCGAAGGTTATTTTTTTTAACGTTATTAATAAATAAATAACCCGTTAATTTTTATATTATAATTGGTTAAAATAAATTTTAATATTCCTTAGCTTTAGTTTTAAAATTTTTTGTAATAAAAGTGCTTTATATAATTTATAAAAAATTAATATTATAATAAATTAAAAAAAAAACATTTTTTTATATTCATTTAATTATATTTTTCCTTTAACTTTTTTATATAATAATATACCGTTTACCTTTAATAATAACGAAAAAATAACCCCATTAAAAAAAATATTTAAAAACATTTATAAAATTTATTTAAAGTTCATGGAAATAACATTTTTAAAGCATATATATTAATTTAAAAATATATTTAAACGTTAATTTTATATGATTTTAACCGTATTAATTTACATTTTTAAAAAACATAATATAACTTTATAATAATTAAGATTTATTTAAATAAATTTATTTAATAATTTAACTTTTTTTATTATTATTAATTTAAATTTAAAGTAATTATATTTTATTTCACTTACTTAAATTACATTTTAACCATATCCGCCAAGGTAAAATATTTACTTAGGTAAATGTAATGGGAAATGGCACGTTTTTATATGTTTTATAATTAAATTAAAACTTTTTAACACGATAATGGAATTATTTATTAAATTTTTTTTATTAAAAATAAAGTTTATAAAATTTATAATTATTTAAACTTAATTTCATTTGAATTTATAAATTTGTATTTAATAATTTTAATAACCTTATAAAGTAATAATATTAATAATAATTAATCACGTTTTTTAAATAAAAGTAATTACGAAACCATTTTTTTATTTAAATATTTTTTTTTTTTTCACGCCTTTTAAAATATATAAAAGTTATTAACCTTTTTCCTTTTTTTTTAATATATTTAAACTAAGTTATAAACGTTTTTATATTATAATTTTTTTTTCTTTAAATTTTAATTTAACAACTTTTTTATTTAAGATTATTTTATTATATTATTAATTTTTATTATTTTTAATAAACATTTTTCAAAGGTTTAAACATATAAATTAAATAATGGAAATATGGAAGTAAAATATATTAAAACAATTAAAATTATAATTAATATATCCGGTAAAAAAATTAAAACCGTCATTATTATAATAATTAACGAGTTCGGTAATAAATATTAAACTTTTAACTTAACTTTACCTTTACCGTTATTTTTACCACCATTTAAAAATCAATTTAATTTCGTCGTTTATTACGTAAAAAAATAAGCTTTATATAAATTTAATATGTTTTTAAAAAAAGAAGTAATGTATTTTTAAATTATTATATTAATATTTTTTTAAAAAAAAATAAAAAAAGGGGGGAAAAAGGTAAAAAGTTGGTTAGTTTTTATTTTTTTTATTATATGAAATGGTTTTTAAAAAAACCTTATTAATTTATAATATATAATATTAAAATATATAATATATTATTTATTTTCTTATTTAATTTAAAAAGTTTAAACGATTTTTTCGTTTTAATTTACACTTTTTATATTAATTACATATGTATATAAATTACTTATTACGTTAATTATATAAATTTAATATTAACGGTTAATAATTTAATTAATGTTTTTCATTACATTAAAATTTATTATACCATTTATTTTAATGGTTACATATATATTTTTAATTTACGTTAACTTTTAAGTTAAAGGAAATTATAACGTTTATTAATAACTTTATAAAAAAAGGATTTACTTATAATAAATAAAATGGTGGTAAGTTATATAATTATTATTTTTTATATATTAACATTTTAACCATAATTAATAAAATTATATCTTAATTATTACGCATGTTTTTATTTTTAAATAACTTTTTATTTTAATTATCGATTAAAAGTTAAGTTATAAAACACCTTTAATAATATAAAAGATATATATTATAAAATTAAATATAAATTTAAAGCTTATAAAACCTTTAATTAATTTTTAATATATGTTAAAAAATAATGGTAAAAAGCTTAATAAAGCCCTTATAAAACCTTTGCGATGAAAATTATTAAATATTATATTATTTTTACGTGTTACGTACCATTTATAAGTTATTTTTTAATTATTTATTTTATATAAGATAACCATTATAAGCATTTTTTAATAATGAAAATAATTTTATTTTTAATTTTATATCTTTTTCCATTAATACATATAATAAAATTAAATTCATTTAATAATTAATTAAATAAGTTAATTTATTAAATAATTTATTTTTTTAAATAAGTTTTTAATTAAAGCCTTATATTAAAAATTAATATAATTATCGTCGATAAAAATAAAATTAATAAAATTTTTAAACCTTTCGATTTTTTATATAATAAATACATTAAAAGAAATGTTAAAAAAGAAAATTAAATTGTATATATTAATAAAATATATTAATTAATTAAAGAAAAAAATAAAAAATTTAAATAAGTCGTAATTAAAAAGTTACGGAAGAAATATAACAAATTAAAACATGTTATAAAGCGTGTTATAAAACATGTTATATTATTAAAAAAACGTGCCACGTTAATGGTAAAAATTAACAAATTATTAATTTAAAAAAACAATTAAATTTCATTATATTACTCATTTTTAAGAAATATTTTATCGTATGAATTTTAACTTTTATTATAATTTATTATGTATTAATAAAATATAAATGGTTTAATTAAACCGAATTAATTTAATTTAATAACTTTTAAAAGAAATTATTTAAAAATTATAAAGTAATAAAGAATTTTTATTTTATTAAAATAATATAATGGTTTTTAATAAAATTCACTTTTTAAAGGAATTAATTCTTATTTTTATAATTTGTTATTAAGTTATTAAACGAATTATCGTTTTAAATTTTAAAAATTTTACCCGATTTTATTTATAATTATATAATATATTATTTACGTTTATTTAATATTATAATAATATTAAAAACATTAAACTTATAATTAAAAACATTTAAATAAAATTTAATATATTAATTATTAAATCACTTTAAATTTATAATAAAGGATAATATATTTTCATTTTTATTAATAAAATTTAATATTTCTTTATTATATAAATTTTTAATTTAATTAAATTATAAACCTTGGTTATATATAACCCCCACTTTAAATGTAATATACATTAATTATATTTCATTTATTAAAACAATTAAAGTTAAAAAAGTAATAAATTTTAAATTAATTAACCTTAAAACTTATATATTTTTAAAAACACGTTTATTATAATTAAAAATCATAAAATTAATTATTATAATATAACACATTATGTATACCACCTTAAATAACTTTATTTCCATTTAATTAATACTTTATTAAATAAATGAATCTTTTAATACCACTTTATGTAATTAATTATTTTAATTAAATGATTTAAAAAACAACTTTAATTTTTAAATTATATTACATTAAATTAATACAATGTTTTATTATAATAATAAGTTAAATACTTTTAATTTTATTAAATATTTTTATAAACTTAAATTTTATTATAAACCTTTGTAATTACTAAGATATTAAAATTAATATATTATATGTATTATATATAATAAATAATTAAAAATCATTTATAAAATATAATGAAAAATTAATTAATTAAGGGTAAAAATTATAAGGTAACTTTAAATTCGATTAAAAATAAAAGTTTTTTTACCCGAAGTCCATTAAAAACTTATATTCACCCGCGGTTTAACCGCGGTTCATTAATATAAATATTTATAAAATAATAACTTTACGAAATATTAATATTTTATAATTTTAAAAATATTATTTAATAACTTTTAATTTAATAAAATAAATAGAAATAAATGCATTATAATAATTTAATTTTTCGTTACATAATATTAATTTAACATGGCCCCAGGTTTAATTAAAATTTAACCAAAGCTTAATTAAAGTTTAATTAAAAATTAATAACGGTTTAATAATGGTTTAACCTTAATTTATTAATAAGTATTTTTTACCATTAAAAAGGTTTATAAAAATATAATTAAATTCATTTAATTTATTTAATTTAAATAAACATTTAAATAAAAATCATTAATTTTAAAAAATAATATTTATAAAATTATTTAAATATAAAAATTATATATATAATTTATGTAATTAATATAATTACTTAATGGTAAAATAAGCTTAAACCTTAATTAATTTAATTTACTTAATTAATTTAATTTATTTAATAACGAGGTAAACTTAAAATTAATTTAATTTATTTATTTATTTATATAATAAACATTAAAAAGCATCGTTTTAATATTATAATAACTTAAGTTTTAAAAACTTTTTAATGTTTAACCATTTATTTTTTAAGGTTTAATTTTTTAAATATATTGTTTTTTTTTTTTTTTTAATCGTTTTATATTTAATATATATAACTTATAACCGGCTCCGTAATTAAAAGTGGCGGGAAGCGTTACGCGCCTTCCACCGCTTTTAACCGCTCCGTTTAACCGTTTATACTTTAATTTAAACCTTTAATTTTTTACTTTTTTAATATTATTATATATTATTCATTTATTATTAATTAATTAAATTAATTTAATTTTTAATAAACATTTAAATTTAATTAAACTTTTTTTTAATATATTAACCACTTTTTTATAAATTAATTACTTAAATTAAAGGTATTTTATTCCTTATAAAAAACCATTTCTTTTTAAGTTAAATCTTTAATTTAATTTATTAAAGATTAAATTTTTAATTTAATTTATTAAAAATTAAGTCTTTAATTTAATTTATTAAAAATTAAGTTTTTAATTTAATTTATTAAAAATTAAGTTTTTAATTTAACTTATTAAAAATTAAGTCCTTGATTTAATTTATTAAAAATTAAGTTTTTAACTTAATTTATTATTATAAATTAAAGTTTTTATTAAAATATTTAAAAAAACATAACTTTAACGGTTATAAAATAATCACTTATATTAATTTAATAATAATTAAATTAAATAATAAGGTTATTTATTTAAAAAGAATCGTGGTTAACCCACGATTTATAAAATCAATTATAAGTTATTAAAGGTTAACGTTAAAAGCGTTAACCTTAAATAAATTAAAAACCTTAATATTTCCTTTTTTTTCGACGAAAATAAACGAATAAAAACGTATTCCACACGATATTTTAAACGAAAAACTCATGGAAATACATATATACATTATAACACCCGTAAAACTTGTAAAACCTATTAAACTTATCGCGATAACGGTTAAGCCCGTTATAATAATTATTAAATTAATTGTGGCGCTTAATTATTGCCCGTTTAAAGGTTAACACGGCGGCGTTTAATAATAAAAATAATTATTAAAACTTGCGATACTTCGGGGCTACGTGGTAACTTAAGTTATTTAACGTAATTTTCGAAGCCTTTTTTAACTTTAATAACGTTTTTATAAACCATATTAATAATAATAATATTATTAATTTATATAATAATAATTAAATTCGCTTTAATAATAAAATTAATGTTAATTTTATATTAAAGTTTATTAATAATAATTTATAAGTTTATAATAACGTTAAAAAAAATATTATTATTAAATTAAACGTTAAATTTAAATTTAATTTAAATTAAGTTTAAATGATTTAAATATATTAATTTATTTACGATCGTTACGTTAAACATGTAATTAAATTCGTAATAATAAATTATTAATAACATCGATTTATTTAATAAGTTTTTTTTAAAAGGTTTACGTAAACGATAATTAATAATAATTTTAATAAATATATTTTATATAAATTTAATTTTATTATAATTAATAAAAGTGTTATTAAATATGGATTTTTAAAATTTATTAATATTTAATAAAACGGTTTTAAATAAATTATTATAATTTTTAATTTTAATAATAATACGTTTAATAATTATTTTTTTATTAATTATTAAGTAAATTTTATTATTAAAGTTATTAAACATGAATAAATTAATAACGTTAATATTTAATTAATAATAAACATTTTAAATAAAAGTATTATTAAATTAAATAAGCTTAACGTGTTTAACGTATTAAAAGATTTTTTTAATGGTTTTAATTATAATTTTATTAATTATATCGGAATGTAAATTAACGTTAATAAATAAATTAAATTAATTATTTTTAAATTTATTATTATTACCATTAATTATTTTAATGTTATTTTTATTAATAAAGGTTAATTTAATTTATTTCGTAAGTTTTTTATTTATATTATTATTTCTTATAATATTTTAAATAATTAATGGTGTTTATTTAAAATTAATAATGTTATATTTAACGTTAATAAGCGTAATAAAAGGCGGTAATTATAATATAATTATTACTTCGGTAATTAATTTAATAATTAAATTAATTATATTATTAAAAAGGTTATTTAAAACTTACTTTATTATTTAATAAATTAATTTAAAGTTCATTATCGTGTAACGTTAATTATTAAACTTGTTAATTATTATATTAATTATTAAACGTATATTATTAAACGATTAAAAGGTTAAAAAGTTAAAAAAATATATATAAAAATAAAAGATTAAAAAATGATATTTAATTATAATATATTACCTTTATATGGATTAATAAAGTTATCGATTATTTTTTAATATATTCCTTTTCTTTTAATAAAAAAATTAATAATTTTATACCCATTTTATAAATAAAATTATTAATAAATAAAAAATAAAAATCGAAAAAATAAACGTGTTAAATTTAACATAATAATTAAATAAATTAATTTTATAATTATTAATTATATTTATATAAATACTTTATTAAATATATCGTTAAAAATGGTGTTTATAATAATTAAAAATCTTATATATAAAACTTTACCATTATTTTTATTACTTTAAAATTAATTTAATAATATTTTAAAGTTTATTTTTAATAATAATAATTTAAATTAAATAATTAAACTTTTATATAATATAATTTATTATTTTAAAATTAATAATAATACTTTAAAGTTTATTTTTATAATAATAATAAATAAATTTATTATTTAAATAAGTTTATATTTTTAATAAATTCGTTATTTATAATAAAATAAAATTATATAAATAATAAAATCGAATATACCTTATAATTAATTATATTTAATTATACCTTTTATTTAAATTATTAATTATTAAATATAAAAAATCTATTAAATTTTATCATTTAATGAAACATTTAATAAAACTTATATAATATATAAAAGTTTTTTTTTAACGTTAATACTTATAATTATAAGGTATTAAAATAACTTTTCTTTAATAAATAAATTTAAAAAAAAAAATAAAATAAAAAAAAAAAAGTTATTCCTTTTTTTTAATAAAAAAACCTCGATAATTTTAACCGTTAATTAATTATATTTATATTTATATAAGTAAGTTTTAACCGTTAACATTATTAATTATATTAACATTATTAACATTATTAATATAAGTGGCGTTATCGGTTTTATTAACATTATTGAAAACATTTTTAAGGTATATAAAAAAAGCGTCGTTTATATCGTTATCGATTTCGAAACAAAAAAAATTACTTTCTTTTCGAAGGTTAATTTCAGCTTTTCCATCGTTGTAATAAATATATCCGTTTTATATTAACTTATTAATTTTATTATTATTAAAGTCCTTATAAACCCATATAAATTCATTATTATAATACATTTAAATATCGTTTTTTTTTTTACCGTTTTTTATAATAATAATAACGATTAAAGGTTTATTAATCACGTTCATCCCGTTAACCATAATGCTTATTATGGCCACCATTATTACCATCCTTGTAACCATAACTACGACGGCGGTTAAAATCGTGATTATTTCGATTAAAATCGCGATTAAAATCGCAATTATTTCGATAATTTTATGAATTTTAATAATTTCGATTTTTATAATAAAAGTTACTTTAATAAGTTTATTCCTTTTATTTAATTATGCTTTAAATTATTATAAGGTTATTAATAAAAGATTTACCTTTATTAATAATAATAAGTTTATTTTTAAAAACTTTTTATTTAACTTTAATTAAAGTTAAATATTTTAATTTTTTAATTTTATCGTTTAATTTTAAATATATTGCTTTTAACGTTAAATTTAATGCGAAATATAATTTTATTAATAATTAAATGTTAATGATATTTCTTTAAATTTTAATATAATTAAAAAATATATTAATAAATCGTAAAATAAAAACGTCGTTTTTAACGTTAATTTTAATATATTTAATAATAATTAATTATTTATTAACGTCTTTTAATTTAATATTAAATTACGTAATTATTTTATTAATAAAATCGTCGAATTTATTTATTAAATTTATCCGCTTTTTTTATAAAACTTATTATTCCCATTATTCGAAAACGTTATTTTATAATAATTTACCGATATTTTCGTAAACGTAATATTTACGTATTTTATAATTTATTATTAATTTATAAACCTTAATTTTTTAAAAATAAACGTTATTATAATATAAATATTTTTTATTATAAAAAATCTTATTACCGTTATTTTTATTATTAACTTTATTATTTTATAATTAAAAAATACCGGCGTTAATAATAACTTATACGGCTTTAATTTTTAATACATTTAAGTTTAATAATAAACTTTAACGATTTTCGTTAAATTCTTTTAATATAATATTAAATTTATTAAAAACATTAATTATCGTTTCGGCGAAAGTTTTCATCGTTTAATTATATAAATTCATAACGCCGTAACTTATAACATTATCGATAATAAATATCATTTTATTCGTAATGTTAAAATATGTGGGCCCTTTAAGTTATTATATATAAAATGAATGTTAAAACGAAGTATATTAATTATTAATTAATAATGAAATAATAATGATTTATTAACGCTTAAGCTTTTTTAATGTGTAAAAGGGCGAAGCCTTTTTATATATACCTTACATTAATTACGTTAAAGCTTTATTAAGTTTATACGAGAGTTATATTAATATATTATTATATTATTTATTTATACCTTAATAAATTATTTTTTTTTCTTGTAACCTCGTTTTTGAAATTAATAAAAAAAAAGAAAAAAAGGATGCGTTATTAAGTTATTTTTTTATTAATAAACCTTTTATTAATAAACATTTAATTAAGTATACATTTATTAATAATTTATATTAAATATAAGGAAAATCTTTAATTAAATAAAAACTTATAAAGCATTAAATAAATAAAACTTTCGAAGTAATTTTAAGGTAATTTTAAATTATTATCGTTTTTTATTATTTTTTATTATGATTTTTTTAATATAAATTGCGTGAAAAAATTCACACGTTTTTATATAACTTCTTATATTATTATATTAAGTTTTTTACATAATTTTTTAAGGTCCCTTTTAATTAATAAATAACCTTTACCTTACTTAATTAATTATTATTAATTCCTTTTATTTCATTTCTTCATAATTTTTTAATATTAAAATTTTAATTATTTCGTTACGATATAATAATGTTTAAAGAATTCGTCGTTAATGAAATACCTTATTATAAATGCCTTAATTACTTAACTTAATGAATTATTAATAAAGATATAAAATATTACCTTTGCTTACATAATAAGCTTATTAATTTAATTTTATTATTATTTCCTTATTAACCATCCGTAATATAATTGTTTTTATAAAATATAAAACTTATTAAATTAACCGTAAAAATTATATTAATATATAACTTTTAATATTTCGTTTTTTAATTTCTTGTTTTTTAACGATTTTATTTTAACCTTATTATAACCGTATAACGTTTTCGTTATTATTGGTTAAAATTTATATAAATATATTTATTTCGATAATATCGTTAGGTTTTAATTAAATCGCCTTTAATTTAACGTTTAAAAAAAGCTTTAACGTAAAAAAAATAAACTTAATATATTTATTATTTAACGAAAAAAATATTAACGAATTTTTAATAATAAACGTAATAAACGCCAATTCTTTATTTTAAAAAATATCGTTAAATATATTCGCTTTATGTTTTCACATTTATTTAATATTAAAAATGGTTTAAATTAAATAATCGTTACTTATACTTTTATAAATAAATATCTCATTAACCTCGTTATTAATTTAAAGTAAAGCGTTAATAATTAATTAACTTTTACTTAAATCTTCGAATTATTTAAGGTTATTATATAAGCCTTAATAAGCTATATCCCCTTCTACCCATCAGTGTATTTCTAGTTAACTTTTATTACATTTTAAGCCTTAAACCTTAGCCTAGCAACGCCAGCTGTACTAGCTGCGCCAGTTTTGCAAACACGTTTTGGAAGGGCCAAGGCTTGCGGCGGAAGGTCTACGGCAGGTAATGGTAACGCTATGGTAAACCCCCTGCTACCTAACCTAGATAATAACCCTTATAGCTCTGGGGAAGAATGAACTATCTCTCATCTATAACTTGGTTAGCTGCTCCCGCATTAAGGCCTCGCTCCTCATGCACTAAAGCCCAATAATAGGGTATACCCCCTTAGCTTAATAGCTCTAGTATTAATAATATGAAAACCTGGTAAGATACCAACTATCTCTCTGCTTATCCCGCACACAGGCCTCGCCTCTCCCTCGCTTGTAAGGTGTCTATCTCTCAACCTGACGTCCAACAGCAGGGGAAGCTCCCTTAGCTGCCATCTGCCTTGACTAGGTCGCCGGCTGCCTCGCCGCAACCTCGCTCCAATTCCTATCTCTCCTTCGCTCGTAAGGTATTAATCCCCTAGCCTAACGCCCAACAATAGGGTACACGTCCCATACCTACCATCCGTCCCGGCCAGGTCACCAGCTACATCGCCGCAACTTCGCTTCAAATATACCATAAGGCAACTCGCCCGTAACTCTTCTCACTGCCCGCCCTAAGGCCTCGCCTCTCACCTACTCGTAACCACGCTCATAAGGCATCAATCCCCTAGCCTAACGTCCAACAATAAGGTACGCATCCCATACCTGCCATCTATCCTAACCAGGTTGCCAACTGCCTCGCCTCTCCCTCGCCGGTGTACGTGATAGGGCATTGAATCCAGTCACCAATTTAACCGCTGCCGCCCCAAGTATCTACCACAGGCGCTAGCCTATTCGACGTCTGCTGCCCTAGAGCATCTCACCCTAGGCGTTAGCAATTAGCTCGCTGCCCACTGGAAGCATCTCACCCCCAATATCAAACAGATCGCTCCTATGCAACAGCTGCTACCTTAGGTATCTACCCCAACTACTGGCTGCTGCTAAACTGCTCCTAAGGCATCGCATCCCAGTCACCTATGCAGCTCCCTCGCTGCTAGCCACACGCTAAAGACCTAAAGGGCCGAGCTCTCCCAAAGACTCCAATCATTAGAGCCTCAATCAACTCCAAACCCCCCAGAGTACGCGCGCATATAAATAGCTCCTTCGCTGCTAACCACACGCTGAAAGCCTAGAAGGCCAAGCTTTCCCTTAAACTCCAATCACTGAAGCCCCGGTTAGCTCCGAACCCCCCAAAATACGTAAACAAACAGTCACCTCACTATTTACCACTATAGATTTAATAAATAACTACCTCGCTATTTACCACTATAGGTCTAATAACCTACTTAGAATAAAGTAATATAAATGATAACATACATTAGCCTTAAGGGATCTATACTGCTTCTTAAGGTTGGTCTTAATCTAGGCTTAACTCATTAGCAGATCCATCGTTAAAACCATGTGGGGATAAGTGACGTTCCTCTCATCTCCAAATAAGTGGATCGCCGCGTATTCGCCGGTCCCTTAGCACGCTACCGTATTCTCCCTACTTCTCGGGATCCCCCCATCTTGATAACCTCATTGTTTTCTCCTCTCCTCGTTTCTTCTCGATCTCTTCTCGATCCCTTCGAAGCGTCTACGCCACACCTTGATAAGCAGCTCTTATACTAGTGATCATGCTTTAAAATAAGTGTTCCTAGCAAACGATTTACGATAATAAATATAAAGCATTAAATTATCAAAATATATAAGCCCCTTAAATTATTATACATAAAATAAATGTTAAAATAAAATATATTAATTATTAATTAATAATAAAGTAATAATAATTTATTAATGTTTAAGCTTTTTTAATATATAAAAAAACGAAGCCTTTTTATATACATTTTACATTAACTACGTTAAGGCTTTGCTAAGCCCACACGAAAGTTATATTAATATATTACTACATTATCCACTTATACCTTAACACGCAATAACTTTACTTTTATTAATTAAAATTATAAATTAAATCCCTTTTTTTAACTTTTCTTTTAAATCTTTTTTTAAAGATTTAAAATTAATAATATTATTAACCTTAACTTTCGAACGAATAATAATTTATTATAAAGTTAATAATAAGGTTAAAAATTATAAAATTAATGGTAACATTATTATTTCTTTAATAATTAAATTTAAAATTTAACTAAATTTTAATTAAAATAAAAGCTTTAAATATTTTACTTTTTTTACTTTAATTAAAATACTTTTAATAAATTTTTAATAACCTTTTAATTATTTAATTAAATTATTATTTTAAAGTTATTAAAATTATTTAAATTATTATATAATTAAAAAAATGATAAAATTATCGTTATTATTTATAAAGTTAAATTTAATAAAAGCTTTAAATTAATTAATCGTTTTAAGTTTTTTTTAATTAATTAACTTTAATTTCATTATAAAAATAACGATAACGTTTTTAATAATAAAAAAACCATTCCGATTTATAAAAATAATAATAACGTTATTAATAATTATTAATAACGCTAGGTACGTTAAGTACGTTAAGTATATATTAAAACACTTTATTAAAAATTTAATTAAAGTTTTTTAAATGTTAATATTATCGTTTTTATTTATTAATAAAATTAATATAATAAATTATAAAATAAATTTAAAAATTTTTATATAAAAATAATAATATATATATTAAAAATAAATTTAATAAAACATACGTTAAATACATTAATTTAAAAATTTTAATATATATATAAAAATTAATATTATTTAAAATAAATTTAAAAATTTAAATTTATTATATAATTAAATCGTTAAATTTAATATTTTTTTTTTAATAAAAAAATTAATAATAAAATTAATTAAATTAATTATTTTAATAAGTAAGCATTAAATATTATAAATTAAAGCTTTTATTAAAATATTTAAAAAAACATAACCTTAACGATTATAAAATAATCATTTATATTAATTTAATAATAATTAAATTAAATAATAAGGTTATTTATTTAAAAAAAATCGTGGTTAACCCACGATTTATAAAATTAATTATAAGCTATTAAAAGTTAACGCTAAAAGCGTTAACTTTAAATAAATTAAAAACCTTAACATTTATTAAAAATTAAATCTTTAATTTAATTTATTAAAAATAATATATTATATCATTAAAATGTTTTATTTTAATTAATTAAAAATTTTATTAATTTATTAAATTTATTTTTATTTTTTAAACGATTAATTTAATTAATTTATAATTATATGCTTCATTTTTCCCACTTAGGTAATTTTTTTTATTTAAATAATTTATTTTATTTTATTTTAATATATGAAATTAACTTTAATTTAATAATTTTTTTTTTTTTAATAACTTTAATATAATAACTTTTTTAAAATTTAAGTAAATATAAACTTTAAAACATTTATAATTAAATAAAATAAAATATAATAACTTTAATAATATTTTAATAAAAATTTCATTTATTAATTAATAATTATTAAACTTAAGTTAAATTTTTATTAAACTATTATTAAATTATTATTAAACCGTTATTAAATTTTAATTAAGCCCCGGTTTAACCCCGGTTAAACCTTAATTAAACCCCGGTTAAACTTTAATTAAACCTTAATTAAATTTTAATTAAACTTAAGGTTACATTAAATTAATATTACGTAATAATTATTAAAGTTATTATAATGCATTTATTTTTATTAATTTAATTAAATTAAAAGTTATTAAATACCGTTTTTAAAATTATAAAAGCATAAAGTTTTATAAAGTTATTATTTTATAAATATTTATATTAATAAATTACGGTTAAACCGTAAGTAAACATAAGTTTTTAATGGACCCCGGGTAAAAAAACTTTTACTTTTAATTAAATTTAAAGTCGCTTTATAATTTCTACCTTTTATTAATTTTTTTTACCTTTAATTAATTATAAGTTTAAATATAATTATTATAACTTTTTTTTAATTAATTTTACCGTAAAAAAAATATAATATAATTAAATTATATTTAAAAATTTTTTAATAAATTATTAAAGTAATAATATTTTAAATTAAAAATAAAATTACGTTATATTTTAAATAATTTATATATAACTTTATTTAAAAAAACGATAAAAGTAAATTCATTTTAATTTTTTAAAATATAATAAATTATTTTAATTTAATTTCTTTAAATATTAACTTATATATATTTTTAATATTATTGTTTTTATTAATAAGTTATAAATTACCATCGTTTCCGTTTTACATTCGTATATACCATGTTTATTTCAAGCTTTTAAAAAAATATAAAAGGTAAGTTTTTATAAAAAAAACATTTATTATTAATTTTATTAAAATTAAAAGGTTAATATTAAATAATATAATTTATATTTTACGTTAAATAATAAAAAATAACTTGTAAATTATTTATTTAAATATTTTCAAAATTAAATATTATTCACGTATTATTTAATAAAAAACAATTAACCATTTAATTTTAAAATTAATAAAAAAAATAAAGTTTTAATTAAACGTTATTAACCTTAAGGTATTTATATAATTATTATGAAAAAAATTAACATTTTTTATCGCCGGCGGTAATTTTATTTTATTTCATTTTAATTATTTTTAATTAAAATTATTTTTTTTTAACTTATTTAACTTATAATAATATTTATAAATATTAATTTTTTAAGCCGTTAATTTAATAATTTTATTAAATAAAGTTATAAAGATTTTAATTTATAAATCCCTTGTATTTATTTTTTTAATTTATTTAATAATAAAAAAGTTTAATATTTTAAACGAAATAAAATTTTTTCCCCGCTTCGAATAATTATTAATATTATTATTAAATAAAAAGTTTTTATTTTTATAATATATAAACCTTTAATAAACTTTAAAAAAATTATATAAATTAATTTTATTAATAAAATTAATTTACTTTTTAAATTAAAATAAATTAAAGCTTTTTAAGTTTTTAACGAAAATAACGTTTTAAACGTTTATTAAAACTTTATACGGCCGCTTATTAATCTTTAACTTTACGTAATATATGTTATAATATAACGTAAATTTTACATTTAAATCGGTTATTCCGAAACGTCGATACATTAAATCGAAAATAATAATAAAAATTAATTTAAAACATATATATTTTTCGGTTAATTCGTAAAAAATTTTACTTTTTTCGTTTATACCGATTTTAAAAATAAAACGAAACGTTATAAGTAAAGAAACTTCGTTTAATATATAATTAAAATTAAAATATATAAATAAATATTTTAATATAAATTCGTTTATTATTATTAAAGTATATAATAATTTATTATAATATAATTTATTATAAAGTTTATATTAAAAAAGCGTTTTATTATAATTTATATATTATATTTACCCGAAATATCGTAAAATTAAAAGCTTAATAAATTTTGTAAATTATTATTAAAATAAGCATGGTTATTAAATAATTAATTCCGTTATTTCATTTAAACGTAAAACGAAATTATAATATAAAAAAGGCGTTTTACGGTTAAATCGTTAATTTTTTACGATTACGTTAAAAATATTATAATATTACGTTTTATTTATTACGAAGGTTAATTAACTTTTTTTTTTTTTTTTTTCCTTTGCTTTTATTTTAAAAAATGCGGAATCCTTTAATTTATAAAACCGTGAAAAAGTTTTATATATTAAATAAACTTTTTCGTAATTTTCATTTTAAATATTAAAAGTTTTAAGCGTTTTAACGGTTTATATTCTTTTAAATATATGTAATTAATTTTATTTAATCCGTCGCATTTAAAATACTTCGATTAAACATTTTTTAATAAAATGTTTTTTTAAGAAAAGTTGTTTTAAAAATCATTTTATTAAAAAAAACCGGATTAAGAATTTTTTTTATAAAAACATGATTTAATAATTTTTTTTTTATTAATATTAAAATTAAAACTTATGGCCGTAATTTTTTTATTCGAAGTTATAACTTAAGTTTTTTATAAACGAAAAGCAAAAAATATTCGTAATATTTTTAATTATAAGGTGTTTTTTAAAAAACTTAATAAACGACGATAATAATAATATTCTTTTATAATTAAAATTAAAAGTATATATTTCCGTTATTCATTTTTTTTATATAAAATAAATCGTTATAATTATGGTATATTATGAAATTAAGGTTTTTTAAATTAAAGCATTTTTTTTACATTTACATTTTTAATTAAATGTTTAATATAATAAAGATTAATTTTTTTAAAAGTTTTAATAAAGATTTTATTAAGAAATTACGTTAAATTAATAATCGAAAAACCGGTTTAATAAATATTTAATTATATATTTTTTTTTTTTTATCGCGCATTTTTTAATTTATTTTTACCATTTAATTAATAATTTACTTCGAAGTAACGTAATTTAAAAAATTATATAAAAATGCTTTTATTACTTTTTAATATTTTATTTAAATAAGTAAAAATAAAAATAATAATTTTCTTTTTTAAAATAAAAAAATAAAAAAAAATAAATAAAAAATTCATAACGTATTTAATGAATAATATAATAAATTAATAATTAATAATTCCGTATTTAAATATATAAGTTTAAAAGTTAAATATATTTATTTTTTTCATGTATAAAATACAAAGTTATTTAATTACTTTTTCTTTTTTTTTCCCCTTTTTTTAAAAGTTTTTTATAAAAATCCTTTTTTCCTTTTTTTTTAAAAAGTTTTTTTTAAAAGTTTTTTTTAAAATCATCATTTTATTATTATATTTTACTTAAAAATTTATATAATAACGTTTTAAATAAAAGCTTTAAATATAAAAATTTTTCTATTTATTTTCGCCACTTTTATAACACCGTTATATTAATAATTATAATTAATATAAAAAATTAAATTAAATATATATTTTATATAAAACATGTTAACGTAAATATTTAATTTTCATAATTAAAGCATAATAATATTATTTAATTTTTATAAATAAATTAATTAATATATAATTAACTTTTTTAATAAATAAAATAATATTTAATAATAATTTATTAACGCACTTTTATATCCACTTAAAAATTTATTAAATTAATATTATATGGTATTAATTTCATTAATTTATTACGTTAAAACCATAAAAAAACATTTAATTAATAAGTTTAAATAATTATAAAGTATAATTATATAATAAAAAATTATAATAATTTTATAAAAATTATAAATTAATTAAAGCTTTAAATTAAATAATTTTTAACCCATTAATACTTTGGTATTTAAGCAATTATATAAAAAATAAAAGTACCACGTTTTATTAAAAATTTTAATCCCATTTATAATTTAATAAAGTTTTTATAATTAAAATATTAAATTTTTTTTAATTTATTAATTTATTACGTTTAAAAAATATATCACCACTTTTTTTATTAATTATTTTAAAAATTCACATAAAAATCGTAATAATTAAAAGAAAATATATTAAAATTAATATTCGGAACCATTATATTAATTACATTAAAACTTTTTATATAATTAATATATAATATAATCACGAAATTTTTAATATAATGGGTGTAATAAGTTTTATAAAACGTTTAATGTAATTAAATTAATTAAGTATATTACATTTTAAAAGCCCATTATTTCGTTTTAATAAACTTGTTTTTAAATGAAATTATTTTTATTTACGTCGTCGTTAACTTTCGCACGATTAAACCATTTCGTAAGTTCGAATAAATAATAATTTTAACGTTAATTAAAGTTTTCGTATAAACGCCATATATATTTACTTGCCATAATAATTATTATAATAAATATTTAATGATATTTATTAATAAAATCATTTAATTTAATAATAAACATTAATAATTATTAATAAAAAAACTTTATACTTATTATAATTCCATAATTAATACACCCATTACATTAATTATACTTATAATAACTTTAAGTGTAATGGATAATTAAATTTAAAAGTGGGACCATATAATTAAATTAATTTAATTAACTTAATAATGCGTATACATTAATGAATTAATATATAATAATTTTAAACATTAATATTATTATTTATATAAATGGGTAATATTATAAATATAAAACGATTATAAATTAATTATTTAAAAAAAAAGTTATTATAAATAAACGTATATTTTTTTAAAAATATTAAAGTTAATTAAATGATAAATTAAACATTTTCTATAAATAATTAAAATAATATTAAGTTTTAACGAATTAAAAATTTAATTAAATTTAATAAATTAAAAAAACATATTACATGTATTAGTTTTATAAATGCTTAAAATTTTAAAAAAAATCGTTTATTAATATCGCAAAAAAAATATTTCATAATAATGAAATAAAATTATAATATTTTTTATAATTTAAATGCCATTTATAATATACATTTCCCTTGAAAATTTACCGGGTTAAGTTATTAAATAAAATAACTTTAAATTTTAATAAAAAATAAAACTTTTAAAATAATTACATTAATTTTAATTAAATTAAACACATCTTAAAATACATTTTACTTATATACGAAATAGTAAAATTATTAACATAATTATTTTTATTAAATAATAATTATTTTATACGCATTTTTTATTATTAAATTCGTTTTTCGCATACTTTTTAAGTTTTTTAAATTCATTAAATTTCTTTTAAATAAAATATAATATTCGTAAAGCATTCTTTAAATTTTAAGGTAATTAAAATAAATATATTAAAAATTATATTTTTACGTATTCCTTTAATACACGTATAAAAAAGATTTTAAAAACAAGCTTAATTCTTTATTCGTTTTAATATAATAACCTTTAACTTTTCATTAACATACTTTACGTTATAATCGATACATACCATAATATTTATAATTATAAGATTTTAAATTACCTTTTAAATAAAGCTTTTAACGAAATTAAACTTGTATTAATCCACCGAATTAATATATTTCCTTGTAATTTATTATTAAATGAATGGTTTAATTACATTTTAAATTAAATAAAATTAAATACTTAAAAGTTTATTTACATGTTATAATGATTAAATATAATTAATATATTAATTAACTTATTCCATTAAATGCGGTTACCATCGTTTTATTAAAATAATGTTAACGAAATAATCGAAATTCCCGTTTATTTTATTTTTATAATAAAAGAAAAGGAAAAATTAAATGTAATAATGTAAAATTTAAAATTTATTAAATTTATTAAATTAAACCAAATAATTATAAAATTTAATTTACGTATTAAAAATTTATTATAAAATTACTTCCATGTTAATATATAGTTTTTAAAAGCGGTAAAAATGATTTTACATATGTTATTAAAATACGTATTAATTAAATTTAAAAGGTATATGTTTATTTATCGTTTTATTATGTTTTAATTTTTATTATTAATAATTATTTTTAATAATACCAGGAATTATTATTTTATGTAATTCATATATTTAATTATTTAAATGGTAAGCAAATTTTATTAAAGTAAATAAATCTTGTAAATGTAATTAAAATATGTTTATTAATATTACATTTCGGTAATAAATTTTAAAAAATAAAAGCGTTTAAAATTACCATGTAAATAATTAAAACTTTAAAAAATAATAATTTGGATAAATTATTATTTATAATAAAGGTTAATATTAAAAAGTATTTTTTATTAATATTATATCCGAATTATTATAAAATTTAAAATGATTAATTTATTATTTTTATTATTAATTAATGATTTAACATTTTTACGGCATTTTTAATTATTATTAAAGCTTAAAAATCCATTTAATTAAATTAATTACCATTTACTTTAAAATATTTAAACACCTTCGTTTCTTAAGGAACACCTTTAATTTTTAAAAGTATACGAAATTATTAAATGGTATTAATGCGTGTAAAAGTTTTATGTTTTAAGGGTCATTTTCATTAAGCTTATTATATATTATGGGTTTTATTATAATTTAAAAATATTATAATGTTATTTAATATTGTTTTTTATGAGCTTAATAAGTGTAATAAAATAATGTAATTCTTTTAAACTTATATAAAAAATATACCACAAGTTAAACTTATTTTAATACATGTATACTTTTTAAAATATATGTATTTATTATTTTTAAAAAAACTTATTAATTAAACTTCATTAAAAATTTACAATAAGCTTAGCTTTTATTATAATCTTAATAATTATTTTTAAAAAATGGATTATTTATCCATTTTAATAAAGCGTGTAATAATTTATTATATGAATAATTAAATAATTACCGTTTTAAATATATAAAAAATAACATTTATAACTTTTACGGGATAGCTTTTTATTAATTACATTAATATGATTATATTTTATTCCATAAATGAATTAAAAGGTAAGTAAGGAAATTAAATTTTAAAAAATATTTTAATAAACCATGTAAAAATATTATTTCTTAAAACCGGTTATTAATATTATTTCCTTGGTTTAAGATTTTTTTAACTTAATATTATTAAAGGTTAACGCTTTGTTCATGGATAAACTTTAATTATTCTTTTATAAAACCAAGTTATATTTAATAAATAATAAATTATAACTTTAAAAAAAAATTAAATATTTTTAATTATAATTAATAAAACCTTGTTTACCATAAAAAACAAAAAGGGGGGGTTAACGTAATGGTTATAATTAATGATATTATTATAAAAAAATTTATATTTAAAATAAATTAATTTAATGGATATAAACATTTAACGCGTTTTTTTAATAATTTAATATATAATTCCGTTTATTAAATCGAAAATTCATAATTAAATTTATTTTAAGATTAATATTAAATAATAATTATATTAAAAGTAACGAAAATATTAATTTAAGTAATGGTTTTTAATTAATAAAAACCAAGCTTTTATAAATTTAATCCATGTTTAACGATTTACGTTTATTTTTAATTAAAAAATGGGGAATAACTTAATTAAAAAAATATAAAACATTAACTTTCGATTAAATAATACTTCGTACATATAATATAAAGTTTTTTTTTATAAAATCATTAAGTTACATTTTTTTAAAACGCCTTTTTTTTTTAATTTTTAAAGTTTTTCTTTTTTTAAAACTTTTTCCATTTTTAATTTTAAAATCCTTTTTCATTTTTAAAGTTCTTTTTAAAGTTTTATAATCTTTTTTATTTTCCTTTCATAAAGTTTTTTTTTTAAAGTTTTACCTTTTCATTAAATTTTATAATAATGGATAAAAACTTAACAATTTTTTAACATAAAAATAATTTAACCGGAAAGATATTATTATTTATTAATACTTTACATTATAATAATATAATATTTAAAGATTATATTACGGCGTTAATGGAAGTTTAAGTTATAATAAACATAATAAATATAATAAAGAAAATCTTTTTTAACATTAAAAACCATAATATTTAATTCACATATTTAAGCGTTAAAAGAATATTAAAATAAAAAATTAAACTTAAATATAAATTTTTAATTAATAACCTTAAAGTTTAAACTTATAATAATTAAATGGAAATAATAAAAAAATTAATTAAATTTATTACTTTTAAGCTTAACCTTTACAAATTATTACATAATAAGAAAATTAAATATTTACATTATAAATATTTTATAATAAATTATATTTATACTTTTAATATAAGGTAAATAATTATATTTAAACCTTTATTTTAATATTATAATTAGATTTTTTAAAATTAATTTTTAATATATAAATGTTTATCGTTTCACTTTTAAACGTAATAAATGTTATATTACCTTAAAATTTTATAAATGTAATTATAAAGATTACATATTTATAAAATAAAAGTTTCATAACATTTAATTTATTAATAACATTTTTTAATATTAATATTATTAATATAATTTAATACCATTTTTCTTTAAAAATATCTTTTAAAAAAACGCCATATTTAATATAATAATTATTTAAAGTTTATTTAAAAGTAAAAAAAGATTTTCAATATATTTGCTTATTTAATAAATTAAAAATAATACTTTAAATAAAATTCACCTTTTAATAATGTTATTTAAATTCCTTTATTTTAACTTTTAACACCATAATAATTAACGTAATTTACACGAATTTTACATATAAAAAAAACGAAAATAAGGTTATAATAAAATAAAAAATATATAAATAATTATATCGTTAATTATTAAAGAAAAAATAATCATTAATTTATCTTTAAAATTATATTATAGGATAAAAATTACTAAGGTATTATTTTTAAAATAATATAAAACATGAATATATAAATTATTCCTTAAATTATTTTTATTTTTTTATTTTTTTTATTAAATTAAAGATTAATGTTTTTTAATATTATTATTTTATTATAATAAAAATCTTAATATTATTTTATTAATTTAATTTCCTTGTTAATTTTATATATTTAAATAATCACATTTTGTTAATATACCTTTTGTTTAAATTTTATAATAATAATAAAATAACTTATATTATTAATAAAAAAATCGAGGTTTTTAATTAAAGATTTTATTGAAAACGATTGGAAATTAATTAAATTAAACTTAATTTAAACATTATAAACACATATTATATAAGATTTTTATAAAGTTAAATAATATAAGGTTTTATGGATTATTAATTATGTGGTATATATAATGTATTTTAATAAAATTTTAATAAATGATGAAAATAACATTTACGGGAATAAAAAATTAAAAAGAATTCAAGCCGTTAACTTAAATATTTATTTTTTAATAAAAATATTTTAAAACTTAAAATAATATTTAAATTTAACGAAAATAATTATACGAAAAAAGCTTTAATATGTTTTTTTTTTCTTTTTTTTTTCCATAATTTATCTTTATTAAAAATCTTTTATCGCGGTAATCTTAAATTTCCAACGTTAAAAAATATATAAACCCCGTTATTTTTAAAAAAGCCGTTATATCCACAATAATTAATTAAATGCATCGTTATAATTATAAATTAAATTTAAACCTTTTAATTAATTAAATTAATAAATCTTAATTTTCGAAATAACCCGTTCGTAAAAAAGTGGTTTTTAATAAAATTTAATTTTTTAAAAATAAAAAGCTTATTAAAAGTTAATTTTCGCGCATAAACCAAATGAATAATAAAATTAAAACGATTATTTAAAACGTTTATATAATTAAATTTTTTTAATTTAACTTGCCTTAATTTTTAATATAATTTATATAAATAAAAAAAAACCTTTAATTTAAAAAAGTAGCCGAAGCGTTAAAAAAGTAATTATAAATGGTTAAACGGGTGGTAAAACGGGTGGTTTAACGAGAAACTTAAAAGGTAATATAAAAAGTGGTTTAATAAAGTTTAAACGGGGGTTTTAACGGGTGGTTAAAAAGGTGGTTAATTAAATGGTTATATAAGTGGCTTAAAAAGTGGTTTAACGGGTAAGTAAATTAATGAATAAATTAAAGGTGGCTTCACGGGAAGCTTAAAAAGTAAATTAACGGGTGGTTAATTAAGTATTTAAATTAAAGGAAATTACAAGGGATATATAAGTGGTTAAAAAAGTGGTTACGGATGGTTATAAATGGTTTAATAAAGGTTAAATTAAAGGTTAAACCGGTGATTTAAAAGGTGGTTAAATAAAAGGCTTAATAAATGGTTTAAAAGTTTAATAAAAAATGGTTTACGGGATGGTTATAAGTGATTTAATAAACGGTTAAATAAATAATAACACGGGTGGTTAAAAGGAAGGCTTAAAAAATAATTAAATAAGTACGTAAACCATGATAATAAATGGTTTTATTATATAATAAAAAAAATAAAAATAAAAAATTAAAAAATTAAACCATTAACTTTTAATTAAACTTAAAATATTATATTATTCGAATAAATAATTTCACATTAATATTAATTATATAAAATATATAAATACTTAAATATTTAATTTTCTTATATAACTTATAATTTATAATTAATATAATAATAAATATTAAAAATTTTAATTTTTTAATATATTCCGTAATTATTAACCATTATTATATTAATTAACACGCTTTATTTCGTAATTGTATATTTTTATTATTTAAATAAAACATACGCCACAAATTATATTTAAATCGATATATTATAATAAAATAAATAAAAAATAATATTTAATTTATTAATTAATTTACCGTTTATAAAAAAATGGTAACATTTAATTATAAATGAAAAAAAGTTATAAAAAAGATTTTATATAATTAAAAAATAATAATAATAAATAATACTTAACTTCGAATTTAAACATAATATTATTAATTAATTTAATAAATTATAAATTATAATTTATTAACTTATATTTTATAATATATAAAAACTTAAATAATTATAACGCTTTAATTAAAATATTATATATTATATACTTTTAACATTACATTATTACAATTATAAACATAATAAATTAATAAAGGTTAACCTTAAAAATATAAATAAAAAAAATATAAACATTTTTAAAAAAATTAATATAACCGTTTACCATATATTAATAAAAATTAATAAAATAAAGATATAAATAATTACATAATTACATTATAAAAAAAGTTAAATAAATTAAATTATAACTTTAAAATATTACCGTATATTATATAATACATTAAATGTTATATAATTAACCGAATTAAAATAAATAAAAAACATTATTAATAATAAAAACGGGTGCATTTAAAAATTAATTAATTCGCTTATTTATCACATTTTTTAAACAATTAACATAATAAAATAAAAATTATTAAATTTTTATAAAAAAATTATATTTCTTTTATTTTAAGTAAATGAAGTTATACATTTCAAGCCTTTAATTAAAATAATTAAACGGATATATAAATTAAATTTCATTATTTTATATTTATTTTTTTAATCGCTTTAATAAAAAAACATTTAAATGGCGGTCGGTAAAGTTTTAAAACGTTAAAAAAATGGTAAAATAAAAGGATTTTAATAATAAAAATAACATAAAATCGAAAAATTATAATAAAGTGATACGTTAAAAAAATTTAAAACTTTAAACGAGTTAAAACACGCCGACATTAATTTTTATATTATTTATAACCACGTTTTCCGTTAAAACACGGCTCGTTAAATTATTAAAGTAAATAATCGTTAAAATCATGTTAAACTTTTTTTTTTTTTTTTATAATAAAAGAATAAAAAAATAATAATAATAAATTTAACGTGTAAGTTTTAATTTAAAAAACGTAGTATTTAATCCGTTTATATACACGTTATAAAAGTATATTATTTAAATTTAATTAAACGGTAATTTTTAATTTTAAAATTAATTATTAAACGTATATGTGGCATATTAATTAATTATTCGCAAAGGTTTTTTTTTTTTAATTCGTTATTAATGGTGAAAATGTAATTTATAAAAAGATTTACGTTTAAATTATATTATTAAAGGTAGGATAAACATTTTTTTTATAATTTTATTAATATATATTTTATTTTTTTGCTTTTACTTGTAAATATTATTTTAATTTTATAATTATATATGGCCGTACCTTTAAAAGTTATAAAATTTCGATCGATTATTATAAAAAAAATTTTTCTTTTTTTATAAATCTTTTTAAACCGTAATTACGTTTTAATATTTCCTTTTTTTCTACTTTAATATTATTATTAACATAAGTTTATTAAACATTAATAATTTAATTTTAAATTAATTCTTAATATTTATTAACGTTTTTAAGGTTATTATTTTTAATAATAAATTAACCGGCTTATAAATAATAAATAAAACTATATAATTTATTAAAAACATAAACATTAAATTTAAATTTACCATTCTTAACTTATAAAAAGTTAAAAAAAGATTTATTTAAATAAGCGAATATAATTTAAAAATGTTATTTAAAGGACCCGTTTTTATTATTTAATAAAACCATAAACTTAAAAATTACCGATCTTTTATATTCGGTTTTATTAATTTTAAACATAGCTTTAAATTTAACTTTACATATAATTTTACTTTAATATTAAATAATTAAAAATCGCATATTAATAAAAATTAAATAATAATTAACTTTTATTCGTAATAAAATATTAAGAAAATAATTATAATTAAATTAATATATTTAAATTAATTTATTTATATTTTTTATTTATTATAAAAGTAAAAAGGAAAATTAAATAATAACATTTAAATAATAATAATTAACGTAAAAAACGTGATAAAGCGGTATTTTTTATTTTATAATAAAGTTAAACCGGTTAATGGTTTTATTTAAATTTTTTTTATTACCTTAGAATTTTAAATTTAAATTTTTAATTTAATTAAAATAAAATTTAAGGATTGAAATTTATTAACCATTGTTTTTAAATGGGATTATATAAACATAATACCGTTTCGTTTTTTTTAAATTATAAACGTTATAAACACGGTATGCGATAATGTTCGAAACATAATAATAAAAAAACTTTATATTTATTAAAGCCATAACCCGTTTTATAACATTTACGATAAACCTTTTTTTAAAATTTAATACGGGGTTAAAAGGAAATAAGCTTAATAACCGTATAAAACAAAAAAAAAATAAAAAAAAGTTTTATTTAAAAAGAAAAGTTAATACGCGATATATAAAAAATGTTAATAAAAATAAAAATTAATATAAATATTATATATATACATGTTATATGTAATATATTAACGTAATTATACTTTTTAAAAATATATATATTAATTTATAAATATCGTAACTTATTAAGCGTATAATTTCGAAATAACTTTTAACCATTAACTTTAAATAATTAAAAATATATTCGAAAAAAAAATTAAAACGTTTTCGAAATATTTAAAAAAAACATTAATACATAAAATTATCATTTATAAAAATTTTACCATTTTTTAAAATATTTATGCCACCATGTATTACATATATAATTAATATAACATAACTTATAAAAATTTAAATACACATTATATTTTAATAATTAAAATTAAAATTAAAAATTTAAAAATCCGTATATATAACTTTAATATAATAATAAAAGTAAATATAATTAAAAATAATATCGCATTCGAAAAATTAAGTATTTAATTATTTATTAGCTTCCTTTTAAAATAACCTTTAAAAAATAATAAAGAAAAAAATATAATTAAGCCGTAAATCACGGCAATAAAAAAATCGCCAAAAATAATTCGAAAAATATTACTCTTCTTTTTTTAAAAGAAATTTTTTATTAAATACACCCTTTATATCGTAAATAACATTATTTTTTATTAAAAGTAAACATTTATAACTTTTATAATATTTAAAAGCAATAAAAAACGTAAGGTTATAAACTCGTTCCGGCTTTTTATAAAAAGATTTAAACATTTAATTAATTTTTAAAAAGGTATATTTAAGCTTTTAAAATAATAAATAAGTTATTATTAATTATTATTACCATAATTTAAGTAAAGTAATAACCGTTATCCGTTAATAAACACCTTTTATAAAAAGCCGTAACCATTTTTTTTAATATTAATTAAATTAAATAAAATTATTAATTTTTACTTATAATTCGATTTAAGAAACGAAATAATTTCTTTTAATTTTTCGAATAACGTTTATCACTTAAAGCCGAAATAAAAGTGGTAATAAAATATAAAGAAAATAATAAAAAGTAATTTTATATTTATTAAACTTATTTTTTTATTAATAACACAATGCACGAAATAATAACATATATATTTTTAAGAAAATAATAAGCGTTAAAAAATAATATTAAATTAGTAAATTAAAATATAATCGAATATCGAAAATATAAATGAAAACACCGAAAAATTTAACGGTAAAAAAATATAATTTAATGAAATCGTAAATTAATTAAAAGAAATTTTAAAAAATGAATAAAAAAATAATAAACATAAAATTGCCGTAACCAAGTTAAAATCTTTTAATCCAAAATCATTAAAAACGAATCCGTATATAAGTTAAAAATAAATTATAATAAAAAAAAAATACAAATTAAAAAAAATAAAGTTATCTTTATTAAATGAATTTCGAAAAATGGTAATTTTATAACATATTATTATTAAAACTTATATAATTTAATGGGGTAAAGCTTTAAAACGGTAGCATAACTTTAATTTAATTTAATAAATATTTAACATCATTTATTTAATAATAAATATTTTAAAAAATATAAATCATTTAAATAATTAATTTTTTTATTATAATAATAATAATAACGATATTTTTTATACGTTAATAATAAATTATAAAATAAAAATTTTATTATATAATAATATTATTAACGGTAAACTTATATGTTAAATTTAAAAAATAATATATTTTATATATACGAAAAATCTTTTTATTTAAATAAATATGTAAAATTAACCCATTTAATTCACTTTAAGTTTTATTATATTAACGTTATAATTATGTATTTATTTTCCCTTTCCTTTGGAAATTTTATTAAAGTTAAATTAATAAAGATGGAATTAATTAATGGAGAAAAAAAAATATTCGTAATCCCGGTTATAAATTATTTTATAAACCTTTACGTTACGTTTAATAATTATTAAATCACAAGTATTATTACGTGCCTTTTTTAACCCATTAAATAATTAATTTAATTCATTTTCGAAAAAAAAAAATACGGCACCAAATTCTAAACATTTTCCATAATAAATGGTTAAATGATTTATTTAAATTAATAAACCATTTATTTAAATCTTTTTTAAATAATTAACGCACTTAAATAACTTAATAAATACGCCTTCGTTTTTATGTTTTTTAAAGTGTTACGAAAATCCTTTTTTAAATTAATAATACTTATTATAAATTAAGTATTACACTTAACATTTAAACGTAAAACTTATATATTAAATTTAACATTTTAAAGAAAAATTCGGCGTATTATTTTTACCATAATAAATTTTTACATAATTATTCCAAATAAACCGACCATTAATTACGTGATCTTTTAACTTAAAGCGCCGGTATTTTAAATAAAAAAACGGTATTAAAAAAGCTTTTATAAGGTATTTCCGGTTATAATGCCGCGTTAAATTCCTTTAATTTATATAAGTTACGTTATAAAAAAAACAAGTTAATTTCATTTTAATTTTAAAATTTACTTTAATTATATCTTCCAAGGATTACGTAATTAATAATAACTTAAATACGTTAAATTATAATAAAAATTATACCCGGAAAAAATTAAATAACAAGCTTTTTAATATAAATAAATAATTATTATCGTTTTTTATATAACATTTAATACGTATAAATTTATTAACGCATATTATTAATAATTATACGATTATAAATACCTTAATAAAATCGTTAATTAATAATTTAAAACCTTTTTTTTAATTAACTTTAATAAAATATACCTCACGAAATTAATTCACTTTTAAACGAAATAATAATTTAATAATATTTTATATTTTATATAATATTTTATATTAAATAATAAGGTTTACGATGCTTTAAAGTTTAATATACATTTATTAAACGTTTTAATATTATTTAAATTTTATTAAATTTTCGGTAATTAAATTAATAAAAGCCCGTTCGTTATATTTTAAAAATACATTATAAAGGAATTTAAACATTTTTTATCGTTATTATTACCGCTTAATTAATTAAAAGTAATTATATTTAAATTTTATTTAAAACGTTAAGGTTAATAATTATGTTAAAACATATTTATCGAATAAAATAAAATGTAATTTCGTAATAAAGGTTTAAAAACATTTAAAAATTATATTAAAAAATTAAAAATTAAATTAAAATAAAATAACTTTTTATATATTATTAAGTTTATTAACCGCATTAATTTATAAAACATAAAATCTTATATATTATTAAAATCTTAAAATTAAAATAATGTAGTTTTATATTTCATTAAACTTTTTTTATTTTAACGAAATAACCCATCGATTTAATACATTATTTTTAAAAGGAAAAAAAAAATAATTAAACCTTAATTTTAAATATAAACGATTAAATAATTTATTAAATAATTTATAATTAACCTTAAATACATCGTTAATTAAAACACAAGTAATAAACATATTAAAAAAGTAAAAAAAATAACTTAATATAAAGGTAATAATAAATTTAATTTTAATATAATTAATTTTATAATAACGAATAAAAAAAAAAAAAAAAAAAAAAGAAACGCACATTTAAAAAAAAAAGTATTAAATAAATAAAAGGTTATATTTATTATTTTAATTATAACATAAAGTTTTTTAACGTTTATTTTAAATAATTAAAATATAAGCGATTAATTTTATAAATAATTAATTATTAACATTTCTCATTAAAATAAAATAAACTTATTTATAAAATAAATTTAAAATTAACGTATTTTAAAAGCCGTTAATACCCATTATTAATACATATATATGGAAAGTGAAATACGTTATAACGATAAAAGGAATATTATTTACCCGCATTTAAAAAGTATTAAAAAATAACGTAACATTTTAAAATGTTATTTTTTATTTAATAAAAATTTATTTAAACGTAAGGTTGAAATTTTTCGACAAAGGTTTAACAATCCATTGTAAAATATAATTAATTTAAGTAATGTAATTAAAGAAAAAGCTTAACATTTTATTTTAAATATTTCCGCGATTAATTTAAATTTATTTTTTTTAACGAATATTAACATTTATTTTTTTTTATACGTATAATTTTATTTCTTTTTTCGTAATAATATAATCACATAAACCTTAATAATTAAATACTTTTACATTTCCATAATAATAATAACATTTATTATTTTATGTTTTTATTTATGCTTTTTTAAACTTAAGTAAACTTTTTATTTTCCCGAATTTTTTATATATTATTATAAAAAAATCTTATAATGTACTTTAATTTCATTATTATTATAATATATGCCAACCCATATGCCTTTAAAATTAATTCGTTTTTTAATGTAAATTTTATTAAAAAATCTTTTTTTAATAAATGGTTAATAATAAATAATAATAAAATATTATAGTTACGTACTTATTTTACTTTTTTATTATAAGCTTTTTTTAAGCTTTTTTCCCATTAAACACTTCCCACCCTTTATTAAGAATCGAAATTATAAAAATAATAAAAAAATTAAAAGCATTTTTTTAATAAAATTACTCGGAAAATCGACTTCGAGGCGTTATATTTTTTCGTAAATATAATAATAGTAATAAAAAGAACTTAAAAAGCACTTATTAAGTTAAAAGCGAAAACGTTTCATTTATTTAAAAAAACGAACATTAAGACCTTTAAAAAGCGCTTATTAATTAAATAAAATTACGGATACGTTTATTAAAATAAATTAATAAAAAAAAGTTATAAAAACGAAAAATAAAAAACGAAAAATAAATTATAATTAACGATAAAATTTTATAAAATTCCGTTTTAACTTTGGTTTAATTAATTTATATAATTAATTAATTGGTTTCTTAAAAATAACAATTCCGGTTAACCTTCCCAAAAGAATTATAACGAAAAAACCATTTAAATAAATATTAAAAATTATATTATTTAAATTATAAGGAAAATTATGGTTTAAATAATTTATTATTATTAAAATTTTATAATAAACGTAAAAATTTTATAATTAATATATTTAAATTATTAATAAAGAATTAATTTAATATATAAAAAAAAAGGTTAAAAAAGTTTTTTTTTATTACGTTTAATGTTTTAAAAAGTTAAACTTAATTTTTCTTTTATAAATTCAAATATTAAATAATGTTATTAAGTTATTACGAAAAATTAAATCCATTAAAAAATATAATAAACCATTAAAAAAAAAGGTAACATTTAATTATTTTTTTTTAAGCTTTAAGTTAATAAAGGGATAATTAACGAAAATAAATATAATTTTAATATTTTTATAAACGTTTTCCATTAATTTAAATCTTATTTTTTTCCCGTTAATAAAAAGGATAAAACTTTAAAAACATCGTATAATTAATAAAAAAGTTAAGTTTTTAAATTTTTATAAATATAATATATTTCTTTACACATAAAAATAAAAGCTTATACGAATAAATATTACCGTTAATTTAAAGTAAAATAAAATAACAAAAAATTTACATACGAATTCGTTAATAATATGGTCTAATATCGCGTTTTAATATATAAAAAACTTTAATTAAAACATTATTATAATATTATTAAACATAAATTATCTTTAAAAAGTTATATTAAATTAATAATAATTATTTATTTAAGATTCTTTTTTTATAAAGCATATAACATCGTTTTAAATTCTTTGGTTTTATAAATAAAATAAATATATTTAAACGAGTTATAATAATTAATTATATTTCCATAAACCATGGGGCTTTTCGTCCGCAAAACCAGATTTTAATAATAACTTAATCTTTAAGTTAATAATAAAATCAAGCTTTACACTTAAAGCCATCGCTTAAAATTTTAAAAAGTTAACCATAATAAAATTATTTTATATAATATTACCATTTAATAAACTTTTAAATCTTAAAATATACTTCGATAATAAATATTTATACGTTTATTAAATATAATTTTAATAAATACTCATAAAAATAATAAAATACACATTAAAATAACGGAAATACTTTAAGCTTTACTTTAATATTAAAATTTTATAACTTTTACATTATATTTAATATTTACATTTCTTATATTTTAATAACATTATTACTTTAATATATAATATAATTAATTTAATTATTATTAATTCCATTATAATTTATAAAAAAATACATTATTAATTACTTAATATTTATTATAATTAAAACGTTAATTTTTATTTTAAAGAAAATAATATAAAATAAATTAATTATTTCTTTATTTTTAAACACTTTAATTAATACATTTTCCATTTTTTATGTTAAATATAAATAACTTAAAAAAATCAAATAAACCTATTTAAAAAGCACGAATAATAAAAAAAATCCTTAAATAAAATTATAAAAAACTTTTTCAACCATTATTTATAACTTAAAAATACAAGTTACCGCCGATTAACTTTTATTATATAAATTAAAAATAAATAACCCGTTTATATACGTATTTAATTAATGTTAAATCCGATAATAAAATTCGTATATATTTATTAACGTTCACGTTATAAATTAAATTAAAATATTCTTAAATTAAAATTAAAAGTTTAAAAGAGTTTTAAATAAATTTTAACACGATAAATAAAATAATTTTATTAACACCATTTCCATCGATATAAAAAATCTTATAATTTATTATTAAAAAACGTACACACATAATAAAGTTAACTTTTAATTAATAAAACGTATATTTAAAAAAACGTAAAAACTTAAAATTAAAATCTTTAAATAACTTAAAAATTTATATGCAATTTTCGTAAAACGTATATTTACACCAAGTTATATATTATAAAGTTAATATAAAATAAATAAAGTAAAATTAATTATTTTAAATATAATATTATTTTTTTATATACCATGTAAACACCATACGATAAATAACCAAAGCGTTATAACCGTTCATTAATTACGTAAAAAAGGATTTAAAATTAATTAAAATTAATATAAAAAATGCATTAAGTAATAAAAAACCGTCGTTTTAATTTTATTAAAATGTGTTCCATTTAATTTAAAAACAAATCATATTATAAAGTTTATAATATATTTTTATAAAATTAAACATTAAAAAAATTAACGTTAATAATATTAATAAAAAAAAATTTAAAATTTATAATATATTTTTAATAAATATTAATTTAATAAAATATTTAATATAATTATTAATGCCGCAAATTCGTAAAATCGCTACATTAATGATATATAACTTATAAAATCTTTTAAATATATAATTATATTAAAAAAAATTAAAAAGTTTTTTTTAAACGTTCGAAAATAATTAAATAAGTAAAATAATTTATTTATATCGTAGAATATTTAATTAAATAAAGCATTAAAATATAACATAATGAATAAGGTACACATTTTTTGCTTTTTTCGGCGGATATATTAAATATATTCCATTAAATAAAGTTTTATCGAAAAAAAACGATTATTATAAGATATTTAAAAAAAAGAGGTTTCGGAAAAAAACAAATTTAATAATTAAGTCGTCATTTTTTTAATTAAAGTATTAAACGTTTATATTACCATGTTTTCATTACATTTCTTTTAACGATTACTTATTAATATAATAAATAAACGGGGAAAGTGTTTAAACCTTAATAATGATTAATTTTTAATCCATAAAGCCACATATTTTACAATAATTTTTAAATCACTTAAATTATTTAAATAAAAATAAAAAATATTAATAAAGAAATAAAATAACTAAGAATATATAATAACATTTACTTATAATAATAATTTATATATTAATAAATAATTTTTTTTTATAAAGTAATAACATGATATTTTCATATTAAATCTTTTTTTTAAGGTTATTATTATTAATAAAAAAAAAATCACCTTATTTATTAAAATCTAAGTAAATTTAAGTTTCCCGCCTTTTTAATATATAATTTATTACCGGTTTATGGCGGCAATTAATTAATAAAAGAAAACTTAAAATTAAATCGTAAAATAATAAAAATAACATTAATTATTTTAAACGGTTAAAACTCGTAATAATAAATGTTTTATCCTTTAAACTCCAAATCCAATAAAAACATAAATAAACCATTATAAATATTTAATTATTATTAATAATATTTAAAAGTAAAAATATTATATTTATAATAATATTTTATATAAACTTGTTTTAACACATTATTTTAATTTTTTATTTTAATTATAACCAAAAAAAAACCTTTATAAAAAAAGCTTTTTATTAATTTATTTAATTACTTAAGTTATATAAAAGTAATTTCATAAAACTTATATTAAAATTAAGAAACTTTTTATTTTTTATATAATAATAATTATAAATTTTAAAAAATATAAATATAAGTGTATTATTTATAATTAATTTTAATTAAAAGCTTTTTATCGGCGATATTTCGTTAATTTAAATTATTTAATGGTTAAAAGAATATATAATATATATCGATTTTTTTATTATTCTTTACTTTTTATTTATTTAAATAAAAAGGATATATATATTTATTATTATTATTAATTTTATTTTTTTAAAAATATAAAACTTATATTTCCGAAATAATTATTAACTTTATATTCGCCACGCATAAAAGCATTAACTTTAATTATGCTTTAAAATATATTATTATATTTTAACTTTTTTTTTAATTATTTTAAATTATTAACGAATTAAAATAATATTTTTAAAATTTATTTTATTAAGTTAATTAATTTTTAAAAAGTTAACTTTTATGAACTTTTTATAAACGCTTTTTTTATTTATATTAAAACACCATTTTCGATAAATTTAAAACTTAAATTAAATTATTTTAATTTTTTTATTAAATTAATTCGTTTTTAAATTAAATTATAAATTAAATATAATGTTAGTTATATTATTTATATTATTTATAATTAAGTAATTTTCTTATGTAAATATATTAATATAAAGAATTAAAATTATTAAATAATTTTTTAAAAGTTATTATAATTATAATGTAAAATTTAAGAAATAATTAATATTATTTTTATTTTTTAATTTAATTATATTTTTAAAGAAAACTTTAAATAATAATATACGTTTTTAATTTATAATAAAAAATTTATATGCAAAAAATAATAAAGGTATAATTTATTATAATTATATAAAACGTATAATTCTTTTAAAATTATTTCATTATAATTATTTAATATATAACGAATTAAAATAAATATATATATATAACACATATATTATATATAAATAATATTTAATGGTTTTTTAAAAATATTCCCTTTTATACGCTTATTTATTTCAACTTATAATTAAAGCATATATTAAGCTTTTTATTTTTTATTTCTTTCGTATTTTTTTTTAAAAATTATAATACTTTTAATATAATTTTAATTTATAATTATAATTAAAATTTATATAATAACTTTATTATAAAATAAAACATAATTAATACCATAATTAATCTTTGTTTTAAATAATATAATGAATAAAATAATTATATTAAAAACATTAAAGTTTTAAACATTTTAATTATTACTTAAAGGAACGATTAAATTAATTCACAAGGAAATACAATTAATTAATTAAATAAAATTATATCGAAATATCCATTATAATTAATAAATTTTAAAATTACTTAATAAATAAACACATTTAATTATATATAATAATAGAATATTTCGTATAATATATCGCATCGTTTTTTTTATTATTACACGTTATAATATACCCATGCAATCCAAAAAGGTGAAAATTTTTAAGAATAATATTAATATAATTAAAAAGATTTATTAAAAAATAATAAATAAAAAATTATAATAATTTTAAATATTCCAAGTTTCCATAATATTATATAAAGTAATTATAATGCGATTTAAAAGCGTTTACTTTAATTTATTATTTAAATTAAACGGCATTTTAAATTTAAATCGTAAATTAAATTATAAGAATATTTAAATAAATAAATAAAAATAAATAATTTAAAAAAACTTTAAATATTTATTAATATAAGCCATTTCTTATTATTAAGCTTATTAAAAATTAATAAAACCAAATTTAACCATTATAATTAAGTTTTAAAATCATTTTAAAAGCCGCATTTTCATTCATTTAATCGTAAATCGCACGTAACATTATTTATAACATTTTTCATAATAATATTACATTTACATAATATCATTTTTTATGGATTTTATAAAATATTATAAAATTAATTTAAAAGTAAGCTTTTACCTTTTATTAATTTACTTTATAATATTATTAATAAAAACGTTTTATAAATCCGTAAATTATTATTTTAAATATTTATATAATCCATTATTATTAATTTAAACGTATAATTAAAAAATCATTTTAATATATAAAACCTTTTTATTATACGCTTTATTAACAATTAATAAGTTATATATTAACGTAAATATTTATAATGGAATTTTTAAAATCATTAAATAATTAAAATATATAAGCTTAATTAATTTTATTTTAATATATTATAATATATATATAAACCATATAATTAACATTTATAAAATTCACATTAAATAATATATAAAATTCCATGTTTAATTCGATATTATTATTATTATCGAAATAACTTTATATAATATTTTTAAATATAACATAATTAAAAACATTATTAATTTTTTTATAAGCTTATTTTTTTTTATATTAATTACGATTAATCTTTTTAAGCTTTATGTTTTATTTAAATAATTATAATTATTTTTATCCCTTTTATTCGATATTATATATTCGAACTTTTCATTAACTTCCATATAATTTTAACATTAATTATTTTAATTACACTTTAATTTTACTTTTCTTTTTTATTATTTCTTAAAAAACCACATTTATACTTTTTCTTTAATTTGATTATTTTTATTATAATTAAGTTAATTTAATTCTTTAACATTATATATATAAATATATTTTTTAAAAATAAGATTATTACTTTCGTTAAAAAATAAAATAACGGCGTAAAAATCCGCATTTATATAACTTAACCATTAAAGTTTAAAACGGACTAATACATTTATTTTAATTTATAAAATATATTAAAGTTTTTAACATTAAAATTTTACCCATTTTAAATATATTAAAATTATTTAAACGAAAATAATTAATAAATGATAATTTTATTTATTTAACGTTAACAAGGATTTATAAAAAAGTTTTTAACATTTAATTTTTTTTAAAAATATTTTATTTTTATTAAAGGTTTTTATAAGAAATTATTATTATTAAATTAATATAAAACGGTTTTACTTTTTATTATTAAAATTAATATTATTAATTAATTATTTTATATAAAAGAATTATTTAAGCTTTATTTATAATATTAAGTTAAAATATAAAAGATTACTTTATTTTAAAAAATAAATATAAAAATTAAACGATTTTTTTATTAACTTTTTCTTTATATTAACTTTATATAATACATTAATGTTAAGTAAAAAAGTAAATAAATGAATTATTAATATTTAATGTAAATTATGTAAATATAATTTTTTTAAAAACATTACTTTTATTTATAATTTTTAAATTTTAAATATTTAATTTTACATTTAAAGGTATTTTCTTTTTAAAAGAACATTAAAAAAAAACGTAAAAAAGCTTAAAACTCATGGTTATATTATATTAATATACATAATAATAAAACTTAATATATTTATTAATTTAGAAATTAAATAATGAAAAAAAAAATTTTTAATATCATGTAAATTAATTATTAATTTTATTATTTTAAGATTATTAATTTTAAAGTATATATTAACCCCATAATAATTTATATTATTATGGAAATTTTAAAAGGTATTATATATAAAGATATTAATATAAAAAAATTAAATTTTTAATTTTAAATTTTAAAAAATTAAAATGATTTATTTTAAATTTTGTTTTAATTTATAAATTTATGTATTACGGAATTAATTTCCATTTTATTAATTATTATTAAAACTTTTTAAAACATTTTTTTTAATTTAAAAATATTATGTTATAATTATTATATTAAAATAATAAATTATTTATTTAATAAAATTAATTTACTTACTTAAATCCCCGCTTTTTTTTTTATTAATATTTTTTAAACCTTTGTAAAAACTATTAATCTTAAATTATAATTTTTCGTTAATGTATTTAATTTTTTCGTATAAATTTTCCCCCGTTATTTAAATTTATTAAAAATACGTTAATTTTTCACGTAATTAACCGTTTTTATAAGTTAAGATTTTAATTATTTTTTTAAATAATGGAATGGGTAGTTTTTTACTTTTTTTAAAGTTTTTTCGAATAACGTTTAATGTAATAAATGACTTTTATATTTAAATAATAATTTTATTAATTAAACGAAGTGGAGTAAAATAATGCATAATGTTACTTTTTTTTATATAATATAAATATAATTTATATAAAATAATAAAAATGAAATTTCATGATTATATTAAAAAGGTCGGCTTATATTATAAATAAACCGTTTTTTTTCTTTTATTTTATATATTTAATTATATAAATGTAAAAAAGGAAATATTAAATTATTTTTATCGTTTATTTTTTAAAAGTTAAAAATAATTATTAAGTAATTTTTAAATAATATTAATACGTATTATTTTACTTAAAATGGAATTAAATTAAATATTTTATATATTAATATTATTATATTAAATTATATGTAAAATTATTTTTTATTTACTTATATAAATGCCGGTTATGTAATTTAAAGAATAATTTTATATATAATTTAATATAATAACATTAATATATAAAACATTTAATTTAATTAATCTTTTTTAATTTTAAGCTTAACCTTAATATTTAAGCGCTGATTTTACGGTGCTCCATTAATCCATATCCGATAAAACGAATTTTAAAAATCATTTTACGTTCATTTAAAAAACTATCGAACTTTAATAACCGTTTACTATTCCGTTTTAAATGCAAGCACTTTATAATTTAAAAGATGCATAAATTTAAAGCTAAGTTATTATAGAAAATTAAGCTTATATTTTTATAATTTTTATATAATTAATTATGTGGTTTTAAAAATTAAATAAATATTTTAATAAAGATTTCCGTTTTAATTATAAAATATTTAAACCTTTACTTTTTTACCCACATAATTTCATTAAATGAAAATTACACGTTTTAAATTTTATATCATTAATTTTAATAAATTAAAAGTTATTTTTTTATATAAATTATTAATTAATTAAAATAATAATTATAAAGTTATTTAAATTTATCGCAAAGCTTTACACGTTAAATTAAAAGCATTAAATTTTCAGCCTCAAATTTCGCTAATACTTAAGTACGCGTTTTTAAGGGCCTTGTTTAAAATGAAATAACCTTACCAATATAAATCGTAGAATTTTGCAAGACACATCATTAGATTCTCCAAAAAGAGATCTATTCAACAATATAAAGCATTAATGTATAACTGTAATAATTGCGAAGCTATTCGAATTCGTTATAACAACCTCACGTTAAGTTAAAGAGATTTGCTATTTCAATAGTATTGTATTTTAATAGTACCCTGCGGGTAGGAGGGCGGCGTCTTTGATTGGTTGAAAACCTTATCGATAAGCCATCACCTAATCAAAGGTTTCTACAAAATAATACACCTTTTAACCTGAATAACTTTCGTAATCAGCTATTGATATTTTAATGATTTATATCATAAGATAGCCTTTAATTCAGGAAATCTAATAATGTATGTGTCATCCTGGTGCATGGCCTGGTCGCTGAGATATGTGGTGTTTTACCCCGATTTTATACGGTTTTGTGGTTGTTTCGCCGGTTGCACGTGATGATCCTTAGAGGTCGTTTAACACTCTACAGCTATCAACACATTCTACAGTATGCATCAGCAGCAACGGCAACATTGATGATGCAACTTGGTTTATTTGATTGGGCCTTTAATTAAACAGATTTTAAAACTAGTTGGAAGCTAATTGAAGATGATACCGTAAAGTTATTCGAGTGTGAAAGTGGATAGGTATAGAAAGCTAATTGCAAGGTGAAAGGGTACATTGCTGTGCACCGGACTTTGTATGAGGGACCAAGTACCCCAGGCTTGTGGCCATGGCGTATCGATAAGGATTCTGACCAATCAGAGAATACTATTGAAGTGGCATACTGTTGAAGTGGCATACTATTGAAATAGCAAATCTGTATTAAAATATTTACCTAATCTTTAACATCATATAATTTATTATATAAAAATCATAAAAATGCAGGTCTAATTTTTAATAATAGCTTAACTTCGAAACTATATATACCTTAAATTACAAAGTGTTTGCCTTTAAAACGGAGTGGTAAACGGTTATTGAAGTTCATTAGTTTTTTAAGTGGGCGTAAAATGATTTTTAAAATTCGTTTTGTCGGATATGGATTAATGGAGCACCGTATGATTTAACGACATAATAAAAAATCCCTTTTATAATCCAGTTATAAATACCTTTATAAATAACATTATTTATTATATATATTCGTAATTTTTTTCCCACTTTAATTAAGATTTATTATTATAATTAAAGATATTATTATAATTTTAAACTTAATAATAATTTTATTTTTTTTTACGTTTATTTATTAATATTATTATTAATCGTTTTTATTTTTTTTTAATAATACGTTTTTTATAATAATAATATTAATTTCGCAATTCCGTTTTAAACTTTGTTATAACTTTAATTAAATGTTTAATTTCCATGTTTTTTTTATTTATTTTTATTTTCCGTTTTATAAAGAGCAATGTTAAATCCGCTGTATGGATGTCGTCGATTTCGTCCGCTGTATGGGGGTGGTGTCAAAGGGTACTTTTCCCCGCATACAAATCCCCATACAAACGCATGTACCAAAGACCACCCCTTCAATTGAACTTAGAAAAATCCACGCGCCCACACCCACCTACATACCTCCCTTTTCCACCGTTTCCTACCCTCTCAACCCATGTTCAAATTTCTTATAATTACACGATTAGAATGAGCTCGAAATGCGCTTTCGATTGATTCAGGTTGCATCACTTAGAGAAAGCTGCGTGGGTGGCAAATCGGGTTGAAAGCTGCTGCATCTAAAAGATGTTGACTAAGCTAGTCCTGCGATACCCTTCGCGTAGACCTTTTTGCCCTACAGGCACCCATATTGAACCCCGATTTGCCAACCACGAAACAATTTGTAAGAGATGCAACCTGAATCAATCGAAAGCGTTTTTCGAGCTCATTCCAATCGTGTAATTATAAGAAATTTGAACATGGGTTGAAAGGGTGGGAAACGGTGGAATTGGGAAGGGTATAGGCTGTGGTGGGGGAAAAGTAGGTTGAATTGATTGAATTTCGGCGGCTGCTGGTACCTTCAATTGTATGGCGATTTGTATGGGACTTCAAGTACCTTTTGACACCCCCCATACAGCGGACGAAACCCACGACATCCATACAGCGGATTTAACATTGCTCTTTATAAATTCGTCGCGATATTAATTAAATATTAAATAATTTAACTTTTTTTAAAATTATTTATTATTACATTATTTTATAATTCGTTGCCTTTTTTCGTAAATGTAATTTATATTATTAATTAATAAATAATAATCCATTTATTATTTATTTATTTCCGTTTAAAAATAATTATTTATTTAATATTACCGTTTTAATTCTTTTTATAAATTTATAATATAATTTTATTATTTTTATTTTAAAATTCTATATTTTTTAATAAAATAATAAACTTATTAATAAACTTTTTCATATATTAAGTTAATATTTTAAAAATATTATTTTAATTTTATATTTACTTTTAAAAATAACTTAAAAAAAAATAATTAAAATTAATTTTTAAATAATTTTTTTTTAAATTAATTTAAGTTTTCTTTTATTATTTTAACATGTTATTATTATTTAAAAAAAAAAATACGCACTATGATTAATTTTTTATTTATTTATTTAAAGTTAAATTACATAATAAATTATAAAATTTAATTATTAAAACGACATTATTTATAAGCATTTTAATATATTTATATTATTTTATAATAAATTTAAAATAATATAAAAGCCATAAATGAATATAAAGGGAATTATTAAAAATAAATGTTTTTAATATATTAATATTTATTAAAAAATTTTATATATAATATTAATTTATATTTATTTACATTTAATTATGTTATTAAATCCAATTTAAACATTTATTAAAATAATTTTAAGCTTTTAAGTTTAATTTTAAATTATAAAACGATTTTAAGTTTAAAAGTTTTTATTTTATATCGTTATATTTTATAATCTAATTATATTAATTAATGCGTTAAAATATTAAACCTTTTTTTTACTTTATTTTTAATTATAATTAAACTTTTTTAATATCTTTTAAATTAATATTATTATAATTTAATTTCTTTTTATTTATTTAAATATTTAAACATTAATTTTTTTTTTAATTATTAAAAAATTATAAATAATTTATAAATATCACGTAAAAAAAGTTCACCGTTTCACTTTTACTTAAAAAATTATAAATAAACCATATTCATTATTATATAATAATTTTTATTAAAAAAATAATAATTTTAAAAAATAAATAAAAGAAAATTATAAAGATTTATAAAAAAAAAAAAAAAAAAAATTTAAAGTTAAGCTTTAATATTATAACTATGATATTTAAATTATATTTTAATTAATTATTTTTCATTTTTTAATTAAAACTTCCATTTTTAATTAACGACAAAGTAAATTCTTTTTTTATAATAAAAATTAAGGTTAAAAATCTTTTTATTAACTTAAATTTAAACTTTAATTTAATTATTAAAAATGTATTTAAAATCGTTATTATTAAAACACGTTTAATATTATAAAATAAAAATAATATTATACCATATATTATTAATAAATTTAAGAATAATTCTTTTATAACCATATTTATTAAATATATATTAATTAAATATTAAAAGTTAAAATCATTTAATAACGGTTTTACATTTATTAAAGAAAAATTAACATTAATTAAATAAAAGATTTAATCGAATTTTAATAATATTAAAAGTTTCGTTTTTAATATAATTATTAAAGTTATAAAAATTAATAAAAATAAAGTTAATAACCGTTATACCTTTTAATAAAAAAAGATTTTAATAAATTATACATTAAAATTAATTAAAAAAAACATATCATTATATAAGATTTTCCAAGTAAAATAAAATTCCATTAAAAGAAAAATAAAAAAAGTATATAAAAAAATTATATTATATTTTTATTTAAATAAAAATGACGATCGTTTTATAATTAAATGTACTTAAGGTACATTTTAAACCCCTTTTAAATTACATTTAAATTAAATAATAACATCATTAAATTATTAATGTTATGAAATTAATCCTTATTAATGAAAATATGTAAAATAATTATAATAAAAAACTTAAATAATTACCACCACTTTTTAAAACTACGTTTAATTTCGATAAGGAATTTACTTTTAACACGTTTAATAACGATGTTTTTAACGATGATAATAATGAATTAAATAATAATGAATTAAATAATAATGAAAATGAAAAAGTTTATTTAATACTTAAAGAAATAATAAAAAAATAATATAATAAAATAAATTTCATTATTAAAAAATATTTTTAAAAGTTTAATAAAGTAATAATAATTTAAAACCAACTTAAAAACGAATTATTAAAATTTAATTAAATAATAATTAACGATAATTTATTTTAAAAATAATTTAATTTTAAAATATACATGGTTTTTTATAAAAAATTATAACATTTTAAATGGGAATAACGGAAAATTAAAATAACATATAATATTAAAATGATAAACGATTAACATGTATAAAAACAAATATTAACGTTATAAAATTATTTTAAGAAAATTTAAAATTGAAATATTCATTAATAACTTAAATAATAAATTAAATATTTTATAAAGTTTTCATAAAAAAAATTAAATATGCTTAAAAAAATAATTAAAACGAAATTTAAAATTAATTTAATTTAATTATATTTTATTAAAAAAGTTTTTAAAAAGGTTAATACCATTTTATTTAATTAATTATACGCTTATAAAAAAATTAAAATCATAATACATTCGTTTAAAATTTAATTAAAAATTAAAAGGTTTAATTTTAATAATGTAAAATACTTTTATAATATTAAAAATAATAATATATTAAATATTAAAATAACCGATAAAATAAATTATAAAAATATAATAAAATATAAAAACAAACATAATATTAAAAAAAAAAATATATCATTTATTAAATTTTATAAACTTTATTAAAATTTAAAACGTTACATTTTTACCGAAAATTAAAAGTAATAAACGAACGTATTAAACTTATATTTAAATTAAAATATAAGGTATTTCGGATTACGTTTCCATTATAACTTAAACCATTTTATGTAAATAATAAAAAAAAAAAAAATTAATTATTAAATCAACGATTTCTTATTTAAATTAAAAACCATTCCCTTTTAAATTATAAATAATAACGATTTTATAAAACATGTATTATATTTACCATTAAGGTACCCACTTTTAAAAAAATTACCTTAAAACGATCGGATTGTTTTAAAAAAAAATAATATAAATAATAATTATTATAATAATTACGTTAATAATATTTTAATATTTAAAAATAAATAAATTTATTATTAAAACGACGTTATCATGGAATTAATAAAAAGTATTAATGAATTTAAATTATATTTTATTATAATGATTAAAAAGTTACATTAAACGAAAAAATAAAATATAAAATTTTTAAAACGTATTTTTTTTTTTTTATCTTTTTGAAATTATAAACTTTAAATAATTACTTAAGAAAGTATATTTAAATAAAATAAAAGTTAAATAAAAACTTACAATTAAAATATTAAACTTAAATTTTATTTAATTTAAATAATTATTATTAAAAAATAAAATATATTTTAATTTATTTTAATTTAAATATATTTTTCATTTGTGTTTAATAATTAAATTAAATAACTTAATATAATTTTTATTCTTTTTAAACGTAAAGGTTAAAAGATTTTTTAATTAATTTTATTTTAATTAAATAAAAAAATATATTAAAGTATTTACAAGTAATTTATTACACCCCTTTTTTTATATTTTTTTTAAACTTTATAATATAATAATACTTTAATATTTAAAATATGTAAAATTTTATTTATACTTATATATTTAAATAAGTAATAAAACCTTTTTTATTAATATAAATGATATATTTATAAGCTTTTAAAGTTCGTAATGTTTAAAATAAATTAATATATAAAGTTATTAAAAGTTTAATAATTAATTTTATTTGTTTTTATTTATAATAATAATATAATAAATAATAGGCTTAACATTAAAGGTTTCCATTTTATCGTTAATTATTATTAACGTAATATTTATAAGTTTTAACTTTTTATAAGGTGTTTTAATAATTGGAGGCTTTAAATAAAAGCTTATTATATAATTTTAAGGAAAAATTAAAGTGGTTAAAATCCCTTAATTAATAAAAGGTTCATATAAATATAAAAGAAAAGTAATATATAAAATGATTTTTTAAAAAATTATATTATAAAAGTTACAAATAAATATATTAATATAATATACCTTTTATATTATAAAACTTTAAAAAAAAACATATAAAAAAGTTAAAACACTTATTTAATTAAAGGGTTTATATAAATATAATAAAAAATAATATAAAATAATTTTTTAAGAAATTATTTATATTAAAAGCTTTAAGGAATTATATTTATACGTTATAACCGTCACATTTTAAAAAGGTAAAAAAAAAACAAAAAGATTTCTTAAAAAATTATTTTTAAAAGATATTAAAGAAAAAATACTTTTATATAAAATTATTTTATATAATTAATTTAAGAAAAATAACTTAAGAATTATTAATAAAATACCATAAAGGTATAAATATATTAATAAAATATTATTTTATAAAATTCATTTTATAAAAATAATTTATTTAAAAGTAATATATAAAAGGGGGTAAAAAGGCATAAAGTTAAAAAAACCAATTTTTTCTTATATAATAAATTATATATTAATAATTAAAATAATGTTAATACGAAATAAGCATGATATTTAAAATAAAATATAAAAACATTTAATTTTTTATATAAAAAATTTATTAATTTTCTTTCCTTTTTTTTTAATTTATTATATAAACATAAAGTAATTTTAATTTATTAATTATATTTTACTTTTAATGTTTATAATTACTTAATTTTTAATTTATAAATGGCAAGCATTAATTTAAGAAGTTAACCCGGCATTTTTTAAATATTTATTAAATTAAATAATTAATTTTATAATTTTTTAATTATTTATAATTAAATTAATTATTTTACATAAAGTAAAATATAATTATTTTAATTTTATAATTTCCGTATTACGATTATTAACCTTTTTTATTAAAATTATTAATACATTAAATAATTTAAAAATAATTAATGATTATTTATTATTATTTTTTATTTTTAAATAATATTAATTCCAAGGAACATTTTTAAAGTTATATTAATGTTATAATGATTTATATATTATTAATTAAAATAAAACTAAAGATACATTAATATTTCTTAAAAATATTCTTTAAATTAATATTATTAACCATAATAAGTTTAAAATTAATTTTAAAAATTATTTTAATAATAATTCTAAGTTAACCTTTATGGTCCAATTAAATACACTTAAGGATAATTTTAAGCTTTCTTTTATTATAATGTAATTTAAATTAATGGATAACCACAAATTAAAAAATTCTTTTAAAATATAAAGGAGGTTTAAATTAATAAAAAAACTTATAATTCAAATTATAAAAAACGTTTTTAACGTAAATATTCACAATTTAAACTTAAATTTAAATGTTAAATCTTTAATGTTATATAAAAGATTAAACAACTTAAATTTCATTAACCTTTAATATATTATTAAAAGGTTAAATAATAAAATAAAACCTGGTAAAATATTTTAAAATTTATATATAATAATGCTTTTATTTTTAATTAACTTTAATATTAATGAAATATTTATTACTTTAAAAACTTTAAGCCATTTTAATGAATTAAATTTTTAAGTTAATTCTTTAAAAAGATATGGATTATAATTTAAACCTAAAAAAAAAAAAAATAATATTAAGAAAATAATAAAATAATTTAAAAAGGAGTTTATTAAAGAAAATATTACTTAAATCAAAAAGTTTAATTTATTATAAAACTTATTATAAAACTTTAAAATGATATACGCTTCGTTAAAATAAAAACGCTTATTTTAAATCGAATAATTAAATAATTTAAAATATAAAAACTTAATTAATTTATTTTTTAAAGTTAATAAAGATAATTTTTTTAATACGTTATAATAACTTTAAAAATCGTTTAATGGTATAATAATTAAATAAAAATATTTAAACTTTTTTTTCGGGCTATTAATAAAAAAATAAAAAAAAGGTTCATTAAATTAATTTCAAAAAATGTAAACGAAAAGTTAAAACAAAATTAATATTATAAAAATATAAATACGTATATTACATATAATAAAAAATAAATTCAAGTGTTAAATAAATTCAAATTTAACATTTTTTTAAAAAACACATGATAAGTTTTATATTTTTTTAAAAAATATATTATTAACTTTTTTATAAAAATATTAATAAAATAAATAACTTTAATTTAATAAAATTAATCGAATATTTATAAAAGAATTAAAAAAAAGTATATATATTATAATTTTTAAAAAATTAAATAAATGCTTTTATAAAAAGTAATAAAATAAAATTAAATACTTTTAAACAAATATTCGAAGAAAAAAGATTTTTATTTTTATTATAACTTAAAAACATTTTTAAAAGGATTTTAAAAAAAGTTAATGTTTTAAAAATATTAATAATAAAATCATCCTTTACACATTAATTTTAAATTTAAAACCAATTATTTAAGTTTAAAATTTTTACATTTAAAAACTTAATTAAAATGTTTTAATTTCATGATAAATTAATTTTCTTTTATATATATTTAATTAATAAATTACCACATATCCACGTCGGATTTTTTATTCTTATCCATAAAAATAAAAAAAAACGAATAAAAAAAATATTATTTAAACTTTTTAAAATAATTACCCATTAAATTAAAAAGTAAAATAATATTAAAAACGATGGTTTAATATGTTTCTTTTTGCTTTTTTAAAATAATAATTATTTTAATTTCTTCGAAATAAATTAAATCGATAAATTTATTTACCATTACGATTTAAAAAATCTTAATAACATTAATTTTAAAATAAAACCATGAACTTTTAATATAATTTTAATATTAATTATTTTATAAAAGATATATAAAAAATAATTCCTTTTATTATAATACATTAATAAGGTATATACGTTAAAACTCTTAAATAATAATTTATTAATAATTTAAATAAAATGTTTTTTATTAATTTAATAATTTTAATTATGGATTATTATTAATAATAATATAATTAAAATAAAGGTCGTGTAATTATAAGTAAAAACTTTAAAATTAATTAAAAATGTATGGTATAATAATAAATTAAATTTAATGTAGTTTTTAAAAATGAAAAAAAAGTGTATAATAGGCGATAAAAGTTTAAAAAAACACATTAAATCGGTAATATTAATTAAAGATTAATTATTATTAATATAATATATATTTAAAAATATAAAATTATTTACGATTATAAATTATTATTATAAAAAAGGTTTTATTAATAATAAAAGGGTTTTATTAATTAAAAAACATTTTATAATTTTATATAACTTTATGTAATTTATGTTATATAAAGTTACATTTAATATAAGTTTAAAAATTAATATTTTATACGTTTATATAATTATAAAATTATAATATATTACATGGTATTACACGTAAATACATTATAATTTATTACTTTTAAATTTAAAAATTTTTTTTTTATAAAAAGTTATTTATTTTAAAAAACATATATATAAATTTCGAAGGGTAAAAAAAGTGGGGAAAAAAAAAGTAAAATCCGTTTAAAAGCGTATTTATTAATTTTATAATTAAACTTATAACCGGTTTTTTAAACCAGCTTTTTAATTACTTTTAAATTTAATTTAATAAATAATTAATTAATTAATTAAATTATTAATTAATTAATTTTTAACATAAATTATATAATTAAAAAAAACTTATAATTTATATAATTAAATAACCTTTAAAAAAGTGGTTAAAGCGTTAAAAAAGTGGTTATAAATAATTATAAATAATTAAATGGGTGGTAAAATAAATGGTTCATTAAAAGGTAATTAATATAAAAGGTAATTAAATTAATAAATAATTAAATGGAAGGTTTAATAAAATGGTTAAACGAAAAATTTAACGGTTATATAAATAAAATGATTTAATAAATGAAAGTTTAACGGGTAATTTAAAAGGTGGTTAAATTAATAATTTAAAAAATAACTTAAAAAGAAGCTTAATAAATGGTTAAATAAATGGGTTAAAGTTAAACGATCACGCATTTAATTAATAATAAACGGTTTTATTATATAATAAAAAAAATAAAAATAAAAAATTAAAAAATTAAACCATTAATTTTTAATTAAATTCGGGATATTATGTCATTTAAATAAATGGTTTTATATATTTATTAATATATAAAAATAATTTTTAAATTAAAAATTTATTTTTATAATATTTTAATTTAAAATATTATAATTAATTTTATATATATTAATTTATATTAATTTATATTATTTATATTAACTTATAATTATATTAATTTAAAATTTAAAATATATTATTTAAAAACATTATTATTTTTTAAATTATTTCGTTTTAATTATATTTTATATTAATTTATTTTTATATTAATTTAAAACGTAAATCATGTTAAATTTAAAAGTATATTATTTTAAAATCGAATTTATATTATTAATATCCATGTTAATTTACTTTTATATTAATTTAAAATTTTAATTATATTAATTTAAAAATATATTAATTTATTTACTTTTAATATTAATTTTATATTTATATTAATTTATTTTTATATTAATATATATTTAAATATTAAAAATATTTATTTTTTTATATAAATCACGGTATAAATAAACATATTTTTAATACCATTTATAATATAAAATTTAAATATAAAAAAAACTTAAACTTTTTATATATATATAAACCATTTTAAAATATTTTATATTCGAATTTTATATATTATAATTTTTTATTTATTTTTAAATATTACCGTTTATCCCGCCACCATTTTTTAATAATTTTTAAAACTTAAATAATTACGCATTTTATAACATTTTTTCGCCATTAATATAAAACATTTATATAATTTTTTTAAAATTTAAATATAATTTTTAAAATTTTAATTAAATAATATATATTATAAATTAAATACGTAAATATATTATTATATTAATAAAAACGAAATAACATTAAATATATATTAATTTATATAAAAAAAATAACATTAAATATTATATAAATAAATATTTAATTATATATAATAATATTATATATTTAAATATTAAATTTTATATTAATTTAAATTATTAAATTAAATTTTAATTAAATTTAAACTTAAAATAACATGGTTTAAATATACATTAAACATTTAATTTTAAATGTAAAATTTATTTATTAAATTATTATTAAAATTAATTAAAACGAATAATTCCCCCGTTATTTCCCGAAGTGTTAATTAATAACAAGTACATGGACCCACAAAAACACCAAAGGATGCATCCAATTAAATATTAAAGAAAAAAAATACATGCTTTCCCATACTAATTTTACCCATGCCACATGTACCAGAATTTAACAGTATCAGGATTTCTACGCCGTGAAATAACCCTTTTTTATTAGTACAAAATAGTGGTGATTACTAAGCCCTTTTTAACCAATCAAAGTGGTTTTTATTTTGGACCTTCATGTACCTGCTGTCAACTGGCACTTCGGGAGATACAGATCTATTGGAATTTTGATAACCCCACCAACCCACCTTCTATTTTATCACTATCAATTTAGACTTCACATTCATCGTACCTTCTAGTAAAACGGTTAGATTTGAGAGTTAAATTTTATCGTAGTCGCGAATTTCTTGCTCTAAACTCTTTACCTTCTATCGATTTCCCTTTAACTACAACTACGATCGCGATCGCTCTATATACATTGGGCAATCATGGCCGCCGTTGAAGAGTTGGCCCAACGGGTCAAACACGACGAGAAATCCTTTATCGACACTGACGCAGGTAAGGACGACGAAACCGCTGACGGCTCCGAATTCAAGCCCTATAAGTCGTTAGCCTACGCCTACATCCAGCACTTCGAAAAGCCCACACCTCAGTATCAGGTTCGGGCTTCCGTCACTGGCCCTGTCGGTTCCGACGAAGACCCCTCCGTCCGACTCTTATGGAAGGAACCCGCCAAGAGCGCTTTGAAGAAAGCTCAGGGAGCACTCGACGCTCATAAAAAGAAGGTTCAGAAGCAGCAGGTTGCCGCCGCGGCTGAGGAGCAGCTTAAAAAACAGAGGCAGCAGACCCTCGAGGCTGCTAAGAAGGTTGTGATCAAGCAGGATGAGTCACTCCCTAAGCCACTCAAGATCAAGATCAGTCGCAAGGATATTGAGCTTGGAGAAGGGGATAAGAAGGGCACGCGAGTTAAGGTATTCGGACGAATCCACCGTCTGCGGGTTCAGAAGCAGGCTACCTTTATCACCTTGATCGATGGCTATGGCCAGCTGCAATGCATATTGACCGCTGGCGACTTGACCAAGACCTACGATGCTTTAACCTTTGCCCAAGGAACTTCGCTCGCACTTTACGGTGAGATGCGCAAGGTACTTGCCGGACAGACGGCCCCTGATGACCGAGAGTTACATGTAGACTATTATGAGGTTCTGGGTGCGTCGCCGAGCGACGAGGATGCCATTACCAACAAGGTCTCTGCACAGCAGAACCAGTGGGACGCCCAGATGCTTGACAACCGACACTTAGTCCTGCGAGGTGAGAACGCTTCCGCGCTCATGAAGATCCGTGCTGCTGTAGAGGGAGCGTTCACCAAGGTCTATGAAGATCTACAGCTCACCAAGGTCTCGCCGCCTGCTCTGGTGCAGACCCAGGTCGAAGGTGGTGCTACCCTCTTTAGCGCACCGTACTACGATGAGATGGCGTACCTCACTCAGTCGTCTCAACTATATCTCGAGACCGTTATTCCCAGTCTGGGAGACGTCTACTGTATCGAGAAATCGTTCCGTGCCGAGAAGAGCTTAACGCGTCGTCATCTTTCTGAGTACACCCATGTCGAGGCCGAGCTGGATTACATTGACTTCAACGATCTGCTAGAGCATCTCGAGGAGGTTATCTGCCGTGTTATTGACATCGTGTTGGCCAACCCCACCATCGCTGCACACCTAAAGGAGCTCAACCCTACCTTCCAGAAGCCCTCTCGCCCCTTCATGCGTATGAAGTACAGCGACGCTATCGACTGGCTCAACGCTCAAGATCCTCCCATCCCCAACGAGGAGGGCAACCCCCACGTATTCGGAGACGACATCGCGGAAGCTGCTGAGCGTCGGATGACGGACATCATCAACCTACCTATCTTTCTAACGCACTTCCCGGTAGAGATCAAGGCGTTCTACATGAAGAAGGACCCTTCGGATCTACGAGTGACCGAGAGTGTGGACTGCTTGATGCCGGGTGTTGGCGAGATCGTGGGTGGCAGTATGAGAATGGAAGGATACGACGAGCTACTCGAGGCGTACAAGAAGCAGGGCATTGATTCTAAGGACTACTACTGGTACACTGACCAGCGAAAGTGAGTTTAATTCTTCATTACTTCTAGAACGCGGGGTTTCGATTAGAAACTGACCCTAGATATAGGTATGGCACTTCCCCACATGGTGGATACGGTCTTGGACTTGAAAGATTCCTGGCTTGGATTGCCAACCAGCACACCGTTCGCACGACTTGTTTGTATCCCCGCTTCATGGGACGATGCAAGCCTTAAGCGGTAGCAGTTAGCATCTTCTCTTGGCTCTTTAGCTTTAGGGCCGAGGTTACCGGCGTTGTGGTCGGAATAACTTGCGAAGATGCATAAGGTGGATCTAAAGCAGGACGTGATTGGCGTTGGGGAAAGCGGTCAAGCTTATGGGCATTGAGCTGTTGCTTTCTGAGACTAGGCATTGCAGGATAGACTGTCCATCATAGGACACGTCAATATGAATGGTATCCGAGCGAAAAGTTTTTACTGTGACCGACTCTTCTAGGCAAACCATAGTTTACCGTGTAAGATCCTCCGAGTGGTTGGTCATATAGAAGTTCGATCTTAGGCTTGTATCCAGAATGGAGACAATCTTTCTCGGAATACATACCTCATTGGATGTCTTAAATACTCTCTGACATCAGAGAGGACATCAAGTAGGCTTCTGTAATTCTCATCTCAGATCGGATTACGTATATCATCCTATGTCGGTACACCGTGAGATTGGACCGGGTGAGCTCCCGGTGACGTTGGTAACCCTCAAACCGCTGGGGTAAAGTGGAAACGGATAAAAATAAAGCATACCGGCAGACGGATAGAGGCGGCGTTTAAGAAGATTCCCACCGCATATGCACGGGACGTTGCTCGAAATTTGAGTTACACATATCACATTATTGGATACGACTGGCGGTATGTACTGTAGACCGTGTAGAACAAGCGTCTTTCTGTGTAATAAATTTTGACATACCCATGCAGATCATAGGCCAATCGAATTCGCCGCCGCCAATCATAGCCCTGCGATGTAGCCAATTGCTACGTATTAGTACGGTATTACGACTAAAGCCTCTCCGTATTAGTGAGTTTGTACTAACACGATGCTCGATGCTCGATACAGTAGGAGTGACTGCTTCTGATGTCAGTTTTTAGAAGCGCGGGATAAAAATGGAAAGATCAAATCCAGATCCATACCACACTACTACATAAACTAAAAACTGTTTAATGTTCCCTTCACACTAATATGTATATACATGTACATTCCCAAGTACAATTGAGGAGGCGTATCTTCATGGTCGTACTGCATTTGATTCGCGCTAATATTGCGCACCTCGGGTACCTTGCCGTAGCGCGCCGCAGGGACCGCCTGCTCGGAGTGGGGCAAGGTGAGAGAGTTTGGTCTCTTTTTTTTTTTTTTTTTCAATCGGGAATTTTTTCGCTGGGAAATAGGGGTTTTTGTCTTGGCTTGGATTTCGAGCGCAAGCAAGCAATTGTCGAAATTGGAAATGAGGGACGGATGATGCCATATTGAAAGGATAACGTCGACCAATATCAATTATATGCCAACTTTTATTACGTGGTATCTGCTCGCACGGCAATTGGTACAATTACGGTCCTCATTTCTCGAGGCTTGTTATGTACAGGTCCGCATCCTATGAGACATGAGGCATGGCAATGCAAGGCACAGCGTCTCTCTCCGGCCGTTAAAAGCCTAATATTGCAGGAGGCGATGCGGGGAGGTTAGACGATGATACGACGACATCTCAGAGTTTCATGTCGTATGGGTGCACAGGCGAGCTACCAGACCCTGAACGCGGAGAATAATCGTCTCGAGGTCACGTTAGCCTAGTGCTCTCGACGAACGACAACGTGCGATATGAACGTCGATGAAGTCTAAAAAGAGAATTGATAAGGCTAGATACTGTACGTAGGTCCTGGCCCTGTCCCAGGAGGAAGGAATTTCGAAATCGAGATGGTCCCCTACGGTCCGACCCCACGAGGCCTATCGAGCTAAGAATAATTCAATGCCTTCTAATTAGGAAAATGAGTTGCTTGTTGCTGACTTGAATAGGTAGGTACCTGGGTACGCAGTAAAACAATAAATTTCTTTATGGTAGTTTTCATCTCTGTATTAATGGAAAGCGAGTGATTCATTTTGCATATACATTTACGTATGTATGTATGCGGGCATATACCATAAGATGGTCACCGAGTTTGCATGCATTTGCTGCTGTCATCTTCCCCTGATCCCAACATGCATGGCGTTTTCGACGATGATCTGTAACTCGTGTCTGGCCCCTGTCCAACCCTGGTCTCTTGGTACGGTCTTAACTCGCACGTCGACGATGGATTAATTCTTCTAGAAACTCATACATATTCGGAGGACCCTGAATGGGATCAAATTTTCGAAATTGAAAACCTCAAATATTATCAATTGGTTGAAATTGGTTGCCGTCATTGTAAGTTATTGGAAATGCCGTAAACATGGGGAATACTCATAAAATGTGTAATTGAATGGGGCTTCAATTCTGGGCGGACCGAATATCCAATATCCCATTAAAATCTTCAAAGCTTTGAATCAGCTAATGAGAAACGAAACGTTGAAATGAGGCTGAATTTTGATATTCGGTAAGGTAATGGCTAGAAAGGTCGAATTCTCTCATAGTCAATTCTATGAAACCAATTGGCTTCAATTGATGTTCTGGCTTCATACATTCATACCTCCTACATTAATAGTACATCGAATCGAATACGGGCGTAGATGAGCAAAATGTTAGACTACTAAGCTGGTGGACACGCGTATGAAAATAGTAGCCCCTAACAAGTCCCTGGCCTGAAACTATGGGTATAAGTCGCGTGAGGGATTGAGTTTAGGGGAATATTAGTATTACTGACATATGGATGTATCTTTCCCATCTCTTAGCACTGTAAAGCTACCTCTCATCTTAACTTTATATGTATTTCGTTTAGCGTTCATCTCTCCCCCCCTGTCCTTAAGAAAGTCACTTAAGTTACTAGAGTTACCTAAAGGGTACAAGAAAAAGAGTGGATGGTAGGAACATTAGAAGCGGTTCAAAATGGGTTTAGCAGCTGCAGGCTGTTCATTAAAACTAGCGCCCCCCATTTTGGCTTTGGCCATTTTGGCAATCTGCACCAACCCAGTTCGTCCAATGACTTTCCTCCATTTTTCTTGCTCCGTTCAATGTTCTCCTTCTCTCACTTCCTCCCTCCAGTACCTCTCTTCCAGTCATCTTCTCAACGGAGTAGTCTAGTCTCTCTTTCTTTTCCCCCTACCCTCACCTCTACTCCCTCTCCTCTTCATCCTTATTCTACCTCTTGTATCTTACCTATCCAATCCTTCTTTACCCTCTCATTCCTAGAGCCCCCTAAGATTCATAATCTCAGGGGTCTTTTCTAGCATTTTATTACCTACGCTCATTCGCTATACTTTCTTAATATTCTTTATAAACTTTCACCGCCAAGATTTCCTCCCTTTTTCGCTCAGGGACAGCTAGTATATCCATCAATTCGAACCTGTCTGCGCCAGCTTAAACCGTAGCCAATCTATAGGCCTAAGCCTCATAAGAAATCGACGACAAAAGCTTTGTTGTTAGCTTGTTAGCCCGCCTAACTTCTCGACACTCGTTTCTGGTAGATCACCCCGTTCGCTCGCTTTGGAGGATAAATACTCGTCCGTCTTTGTTCGACGTGGCCGGATCATCAACCCTCAGGTCAAAGGACAGTACAATTATACCAAGCGGAAACTTGCTCGTCGAAGTAGCTCATCACTCTCGCCTCGAATTTTTATCCTGGCCAGCTCTAGGTAAAAACACAGTCGGATTGCTGTCTTTTTCGATATTCTTTAAACCCACGGCCGATTCGATTATTGCGCGTAATCTTGACGAGAGACCACCGACTTGTTGCTGCATATACTTATATCCATCTTCCTCGGTGGTACCTCTTTCTTCGACTAGAGATACCCATTATCATTCAACTAAACCATTGTTTGGACAAATACTCCAAGTTGTTCCGTTTCCACTTTGCTCGGTCAACAGCTCTTATAATAGCCAACCTTACTTGCTTCGTTAGGATCCCGTGCTTTTTTCGGATCCTATTTCTGCCTTCTGCCCTCGTGCCTATTACCGGGCACGTCTAATCTTTCAAAACGGCGGTTCTATCCCACGTCTCGCGGGACAGCCTTGTCCCTCCTCATCTTCTCGGGATGCAGGACCTCTCAGCACCTGGTGGCGTCCCCACTGGCCCTGCTGCTAACTCAGGAGGGAGGTATGGTCACTCGTCTAAGCCTTCCAACAGCGATACTGGTTTCTCTCACGGTGCTTTCGCCTCCAACGTCTCTGGGTTTGCTGACAGACATCCTCGCCGTGGTAACATTCCTTCGATCAACACTCAGCAGCAGCTGAACCCCCCTGTTCAGAACCACGTTCACATACCTGACATGACTACTCCCGGCACCGGCTTCGATATGCAGTTCACTCCTTTGCTCCCGTCCCAGTTACTTCTCGGCAGCCCCTTCCAGCCTGGTACTCCTGCAGCTTTTAATAGCCCCCAGTTTCAGAACTTGTCTGCTTTCCAGCATAGCCAGCAGCATAACGGTCACCAACAGCATAACAGTATGGCGAGCCCCGTTCAGCAGAACATGTCCCCTCAGACTTACCAATCGATTGTGTCTCCTTCCACGTACGGCGCGCCCCAGTTCTTCCAGCCGCAGTCTCCTAATGGCTCCTTCAATAACATGAACGGTCAGATGGGCATGCAGATGCAGCCTCAGTCGCCTACGATGAGCCCTGGTATGGTCACCGGAACTAGCAGGACTGTCTACCTCGGTAACATCCCGCCTGACACGTCCGCTGAAGAGATTCTTGGTCATGTTAGAAGCGGTCAGATCGAGTCGGTTCGGTTACTCCCTGATAAGAACTGCGCCTTCATCTCTTTCCTTGACGCAAATGCCGCAACTCACTTCCACTCGGATGCCATTCTGAAGAAGCTTTGCATAAAGGGGCAGGATATCAAGATTGGTTGGGGTAAACCCTCCCAGGTCCCTACGTCTGTTGCCTTGGCTGTTCAGCAGTCCGGTGCATCTCGAAATGTGTACCTTGGAAACCTGCCTGAGGATATTCCCGAAGAGGAGTTGCGTGAGGACCTAGGAAAGTTCGGTGCTATCGATACAATCAAGATTGTCCGGGAGAAGAATATCGCCTTTATTCATTTCTTATCTATCGCCAACGCTATGAAGGCGGTTCAGCAATTGCCGCAGGAGCCCAAGTGGCAATCCCCTCGTCGCGTTTACTACGGTAAAGACCGCTGTGCGTATGTTTCGAAGACGCAGCAGCAGAACGCAGCTCAGTATCTTGGCATTGCTCCCGGGTACGCTCACATGTTGACAGGCCAAGATCGCGAGGTGATTTCTAGTGCTCTCGCCCAGCAATCAGTTGCTGCCGCTGCGGTTGCCACTACCGCCGGAGGTATCAACAACCTGGGTAACCGAACCATCTATCTTGGTAATATCCACCCGGAGACAACTATCGAAGAAATTTGCAATGTTGTACGTGGAGGTTTGCTTCATCATATTCGATACATTCCCGACAAGCATATTTGTTTCGTTACTTTCATCGACCCCACGGCGGCGGCTTCTTTCTATGCCTTGAGCAATTTGCAAGGCTTGATGATTCACAACCGCCGTCTAAAGATTGGTTGGGGAAAGCACTCTGGTGCTCTTCCCCCGGCCATTGCATTGGCTGTTAGCGGTGGCGCCTCTCGTAACGTCTACATTGGCAACCTGGATGAGACTTGGACCGAAGAGAGGCTGAGGCAAGACTTTTCCGAGTTTGGCGAGATTGAATTGGTCAACACGCTGCGAGAAAAGAGCTGTGCCTTTGTCAACTTCACTAACATTGCCAACGCCATTAAAGCCATCGAAGCTATCCGAAGCAAGGAAGAGTACAGGAAGTTCAAGGTCAACTTTGGCAAGGACCGATGTGGAAATCAACCTCGGCAGCTTCAGCAGCAAACCCAGTCTCCCCGTGGAGATGGTGTAGCCTCACCTCCTCCAGTCGGTAGTGCAAGCGGTAGCTCGCCTACCAATCCTACCTCGCCTCAGTCCGCTAATAGCGTCAGCTTGTTTGCCAATGGCAACAATCCGTTGACCATGTACTTAAACCAAGTATCTCAGCAAGCGCAACACCACCAGCATCAGCAGCAGCAGATCCTAGCTTCCCAACAGGCAGCTTTGTTCGGTACCGCAGCATCATCTCCGAGCGACCTGGGGGTTGACGGTCCTCAGCTAGGTTCCGGTTCTGCTCATGGGCAATCAGCAAGCATCTCCAACGGATACGCAAACGGCTCCGGCTCCGGTGCCCCGACCATTGGTGGCCTGCTCGCCCCTGGCAACCCCCGAGGACAACACAACCGTGCTGTAAGCTTACCAGTTTTCGCACCTGGGTTTGAAAACGGCGGCAACAGTCCCGTCGGTACCGTTGGCGGTCTTGCCGAGGGGGAGCGACGAGGACACCAGTATCAAGCCAGCTTCGGTGGCATGGGCTCAGGACTCGGTCTCGCAATCCAAGGCGGATTGAACGGCTGGGTTGAAGAGGAAGTTGCCAATTGATATGGCACGGCCGCTCTTGAGGCGACTACCAGGGAAAGATAATATGTTGTAATTGTTGCGTTGATTTTCTTCGGCGTTATTCATCCAGATTTCAACGGCTATGGTTGTGTCTTCCTGTATGATCTTTATAAACCCTCTTGAACAACTTTCCCGGTTATGGGCCTCCGAAGAAAAAATACCTGGTGGTTGTTGGTTGACCGTTGAACAACAATCCCAGGGCCTAATTTTAAGAAGTTGGACACGCGCTAGGAAAGAAGAGCTTAGTCTCTGAAAATGAGATCTAAGGAATATTTGATGGATGTTTCACAGTTCCATCATAGTCGAGGTACGAAGAGAAGATAGATGTGGAAAGAGATGTGGTTGACAGCAATCTTGATCGTGAAGGAGTTAATGGCATTGTGGTATCTTTAGCATCCTTAGCTCTGCTGTCATCGCATAGAGTATGAAGTCTTAGACGGGGTTTGGAGGGTAATAACAAGCAATAAAACGACTACCCTAAGCTGTTTTATGAATCGTGAACTTCGTACTCGACTGGTCTTACCTAGTAGCTTTTACACTGGTTTCTTCTGCCCTAATGCGTAAGGCGCACGTAAACTCATGTGCCCCTTTTCTAATCATTAAAGAAACCTAGGTTTAGGCAAACAATGGCCTTGTATACTCTAGCTGTCATGTGTTAACTCAATTTCTATTGATGTAAATATCATGCTCTTATGCCCCTACTAAAACCCAATGCTAAACCATCCAATGCGCTTTTCCATACGCCATTATTCATAGCTAACTTAACTCATGCGAGCAGGCACCCGATCACGAATGTACATAGGTATGCAAGTGATATATACACTAATCTGTAGCAGGTGTTGTAAACAGCAACGAGTAACCGCAAACCGCTCATACTCTATCATCTCTTACCAGGCTGAGATAACTCACTTATACTTGGATAGGTCGTTAATAGCCCGCCGGCTCAGGCTTGGAGGGAAACGCAGGGCCCTTGATGTTGGCTCTGCATTCCTGCTTCCAGTTGTGCGGGACGAACTTGTCGACGATAGCCTTGAATGCGTCCTGCGGGATTAAGTGCTAGTGTTAGCTCCGAGATCCATTATCTTTCAATAATCGCAAGTTATGATAATATTAAATCACTTCCGATCGCCTAGCTGACTTCTACTATAAGCGGGACAAGGAATGGGGAGGTAAAACTCACTAGCGTGCAAAAGCTCTCATCGCCCTCGAGATGCTTGCCCGGGGCCTTGCACCCGGGCACTGTGACAACCTCGTCGTTGTACCGTATCCGGACGTAGTAGTCCTGCAGCTTGGCCCTCTCGGCGGGCGACAGCTCCTCGCTCCGCTTGCGGCCTATGGTGCCTGGCGGTGGGTTCCCCGGCTTCGCGGAAGAGCCCCAGGGCCTGAACCAGCTGGACTTGGTCACCGCCGGCTTGCCCTGCTGCTGCGAGCCGGCCGACTTCCGGAACATCTCGATGGCGATGTGGCTCGTGTACGGCGGCCACTTGCTGCCCTCGTACGCACCCAGGCTGGCGAGCACCGCGGCCAGCGTCGTGTCGTGGCACCCGCTCAGCCCGAACCGGATGGGCGTGGCGCCCTTGCCCTCCTTCAGGGGGCTGCTCTCCAGCTTGCTCGCGACCTCGTACTCGCCGTCCGCCGTCGAGCGCTCGGCGCTGCCCACCATCCTGCCGACGACGTCGCCCAGCAGCCCGCCGATGCCGAGCGCGCGGTACTCGCGGCTCTCCTTGTAGCCGGCGAACCACTCCTCGACGCCGATGCGCTCGACGATCTCGCGGGCCCTGGGGTCGTAGAACTCCTTCGGCAGCCGCGTCTCCGGCCCGTGCGCCAGCGTCGAGTTGATGGTGTCCATGATGCCGCTGAGCCGCGGGCGCGAGTCGACGGCGACGTGGGGCGAGTCCTCCGGCATGTGCTTGCCCCACAGCTTCGTCAGGTACGCCATCTCGTCCGCGCCGTTCCACCGGTCGGCCGCGCGCTGCGCGAAGGCCCGCGACAGCGCCGCGAACCGCCGGCAGTTGCTGTCGTTCGGGAATAATGTTTCGTCCCCCGGGGCCCGTGTTAGGATCGCCGGCGCGGGGAAGGTGGGGGCGCGCGTGTGCGAGGGGTACAGCCCCGTGAACGTCTCCTGCACCGAGTCGAGGGCCCGCGGGATCGGCGTCGCGCGCAGGTATAGGCCGTCGGCGTTGATGAGCACGGGCGGCAGGAAGCGCAGGCGGTCGACGTAGAGCTCGCGCAGGCGGACGCCGAGGTCAAAGGTGGACTCGCGGCCCTTGTCGGTCAGCATGCCCATCTCGCAGACGCCGTCCAACTCTCCCGCCGGGCCGGCGGCCAGCACGGGCTCGTCGGAGGGCCCGAAGGTCTCGAGGCGGCGCTTCCACTCCATGGTGGAGAACTGGTTGTGGTGGCGGTCGAGCACGGCGGACTTGAGCTGGCGCACGGCGCTGCAGTACGGCCAGAAGGCGGGAAGCCCGGCGCCCTGGAAGCGCGCGGACACCGGGGACCGCTCGCCGTGGCGCAGCAGCACCTGCACCAGCTGCAGCTCGAGGCCCGCCGGGTACAGCGCTCGGAGCTCGTCGTCGGTGTAGGGCGCGCGGGGCACGAGGGAGGTCATCGTGGGCGGTCGGGGACTGAGGCTGGATGTCAGAGGTAGAGTAGAGGAGTTCTCTAGAGGGGTTGTCAAGAGAGAGCTATGGGTGGGCTGTGCTACCTAGTATACGATTTTGGTTGAGGCAAAAGCTACAATTATAGAATAGAAATGTATAGGTAATTTAATGGGATTTGAGTTTGGATTTGGAGAAGAAATGTGACTTTTGTATGTTTGTTACTTGTTCCTTCCTACCTAATGCACGTCACTTAGTAGGTAGTCTCGACATCAAGCTTGACTCCATTCTTGGGAGTGACGAAGCTTGGCAGCTACACGGTGACAGGGTAGGTACCTATGCACTGGGCAGGACTGCATATGTACAATACATAGTGGGGTAAGACAAAAGCCTATAATCGATAAGACATCTTCACTCGTAATTTTTGATAATCCACCACCGACGACCTTTGGAAACTTCGAACCGTTGCTACAAATTCTACGACCTCGTGACACTTGTTCTAGCCCTCACATGTTATGAAGAACTCTAGACCTGCCTGCCTACTATGTCGCCACATAGTAGCGGCTAAAGACGGTTCGCGTACTTCGCAATGGCAACCCCAAATATCGCGATTTTCGACCACTATTGCTTCGAAAACCGCCGACTTAACAACAGATAATTCTATCCACCAATACCCTGATAAGTCGAATGAGTCGGATAAGTCGGACAAGTCACTACTTAGGAGAGTAACAGCACAAGAAGTAAACTGCAATGCCAGGAGGATACGATGGACTCAGGGCAATCAGAAAAAGAAATTAGTCGAGAATTCGGCACGGGTCGACGCTTTATTCCACCAGATCATTCGCGACCAAACCGCCAACAAAGATCTACCGCCATCTACCAAATCAAAAAGCGTTGGCAATGTACAATTGTCTCTCTTTAATGCTATTGGAAATTTAGAACATATGATCGAAACGAACGAGCCGATACCGATTGCATATGCCCATTTCACTACTGTGATATGCCCTATGCTTCGGCAACTGGATATCACCATACCCAAAGTCTTTTATCCCACAATGTGGCGGTTGATGGAGGAAGTATACGAGTTTAAAAAAAGGTCAATGCGTTCTCTGGAGCTACCTCCAGTCTCTGACATATTCCGACTCAGCGCAGAGATGGGTGAGATGAAACCTCGGGCATGGTATAAGGTAGTAGGGGTGCTGGTGGAGACTATCGTGAAGATGGATCCCTCGGCGGTCGACGATGGACTTGCTACACACGATGCCATGCTCTCAGATCTAGTCGAATGCTGGAAGGTCTTATCCCTACCAAAGATCGCGCTCGCGAATACCGATGATGGCGTGTTGGACGGTTTTTGGTTCCCGAGACTCGATAAATTCGCCTTGCAAAACAGTGCTAAGAATGGAAATTTCCCCGAATCTTTCGGTAAACTTTTCCCGCATTTTCGCGTAATGCAACTCGGTCATCCTGTGTCCAGTCTGGCCATCGCCACATATGCTTTGCTACTTGATCCCCAACGAACCAACTTCGATTTAAGGCGGCGTGCCGCACGCTTTCTCTCTAGGCTTTCCTTTCTCATTACATATGTACCCTACTCTGACGCATCCCTACGACGGCATATCTCGGCTTCCTTCCCAATGCTGGAAGACTACGTTATGACCCATTGGCCCATCATTAAGAATAATCTGAAAGATAAAATTGAGTCTACGGCTGCTTCTGTTCCTGAGGCTGCTTTCGTTCCTGAGACTGTTTCTGTTCCTGAGACTGCTTCTGTTCCGGAGACTGCTTCTGTTCCGGAGACTGCTTCTGTTCCGGAAACCAATCTTAAGGAACCTCTACCTTTGCGCAAACCATGGGTGATCAACGAAAGTTCACTAAGAACCCACCTTCATCTCGCTATTTCAGCTCGGAGTACGCAAGAAGTGGACAAGCAATGGAAGAGGTTTATTGGACCCGGCCAACATATCTCTCAGGAGAGGGCTGAAGAGCTTCTATTATACCCCAACACCTTCGATTCTTTCATTTACGCACGGATGGCATTGGATGAGCCTGACAAATCAGTAGCCGTTTTAAACACTTTACGCCACATCGGAATCAAGCCGACATTGAGGACGTGGAACGTTATGATAGATGGTTGTAAGAAGGCTCGCAATCTCAACGGCATCAAGAAGGTATGGGCGAAACTTGTCGCGTCCAAGATGAGACTAGACTTGAAGATATGGACTACTCGCATCTCCGGACTAATGGAATGTGATAATATTGACGGCGCTATCGGTGCCTTGGAGGAGATGGTAAAGTTGTGGAATCGAAGCTTGACGTACGGGGATGCTGGGGCTGTCAAGCCGACCATCGAGCCCGTCAATGCCGTTCTGGCAGGCCTCCTACGCCAAAACCAGATCTCGGAAGCCGAAGACCTACTAGAGTGGGCTGAAACACAGGGTATCGAACGCGATATCTTCACGTTCAACCCTCTATTCCGCTATTATGTTCAAGCCGGGCGCACCGCCGCCGTACGGGATCTCTTTGACACGATGAGGGAGCGTGGCGTGAACGCCGACGAGGCGACGTTCACGATCCTTGTCGACGCGGCATTCTCCCAGATCCCGCCGGACGACGTGGAGGCCGAGGCTAAGGCTGTGACGAGCGTCCTCGACGGCATGGAAAAGGCTGGGCTAGAGGCTAACCTGCAGACCTACGGCAAGATAATATACAACTTACTCAAGTCGAGCGACTCGAACAAGAACGCCGTGAAACACGTTCTCGCACATCTGTGGAACAGGGGCCTTGAGCTGTCGCCACACATCTACACGATGCTTGTGGATCACTACTTCTCAACGAAGCCACCAGACGTCCACGCCGTTGATTCTCTATTACATCGTCGCCGTGTTCTCGACTTCAACGATACCGACGCCCTCTTGTACGACCGCGTCATCCAGGGGTACTCACGGGTGAGCATGCCTGAGAAGGCGCTCAGCATCTATTATAAACTCACGAGGGCCGGCGTTCTCGTCTCGTTAAACACGGAGACGATGCTGCTGCACGCGCTTCTCCAGAACGGCCAAGAGGAAGATGCGAGGGTCTTGGCCGAGGATACGAAAAAGATATACGAGAAGAAATACAAGACCGATGGCGAGATGGAGAAGCCGGCAATCTGGGACCATATATTCTGGCGCACGGCTTCGGCACATGGGCTTCTGGAATAGATAGGTCCAGATAAGCTTATGGCTCTTAGGGGGCAAGCTATGTATAAACGATCTTATTTGGTGGAGCATGGGTATGTGGTATGTACCTATATCGAAGCTCGAAAAGCGGTATATAGACTCCGGTGATAAACCATGTAAGATATAACCCACGAATGGATCCAATCACTCTCATTGAACGATTTATACGACGTACGGTAGATTATAAAAATAAGCCTGGAAACTCCAAGGCGAACTCCAAAACTCCTTTCGTCTCCTCCCTTTAGGTATTCGAACAGTAGAAGCAATGGCACGTGTACAAGTTAAAAATGAACGGTTTCCGTCATGACTCATCCATCCGATCTTCTCCCGCCACCGTCGACGACGACGGCCCCGCGACAGCAGCAGCACCGGGATTCCGCCCTCCCCCGGGCCCGCCGCCCAGGAGCGTGACGACGGCCTCGAGGCCGCCGACCTCGTCCCTAGCGAGGCCGCGGCCCTCGCCCTGCCACTCGCCGTCCCGCACCTCCCCGTGCCTGCCCAGCTCCAGGCCCTCCACGTTCTCCAGGTACCGCCGCGTCGCGCCCTCCACGTACTCCAGCCGCTCGCGCCGCCACGTCTTGCCCCTCTTATCGTCGGTGTCGACGTCCATGGCCTCGGGGTTGGAGGCCGCCGCGTTCGAGGACGCGGGGGGGCGCAGGTCGGGCGCCAGGTTGCGCAGGGACGTCGAGAGCGCGCGGAGCGCCTGCATCTGCGACAGCGTGAAGGCGGTCGTGGTGCTGAGCGGCGCCTCCGAGCCGCCGTCCGTGAGGGACCCCTTGTCGTGCAGGAAGGCGAACGGGCTCTTGGGCCGCGCCGGCTGCGAGGGCGAGGACGACGACGAGGCCTTCTCGGTCTTGATCGGCGAGGCGGAGGCCCCGACCAGCGACTGCAGGGCGCTGAGCATGGCGTCGTTGCGCGCGCGCTCGGCGGTTAGGAGGGCGTTGAGGCGCATGCTCTCGCGCAGCTTGCGCCGCAGGTGGTTGATCGTGTCGAGGGTGGGGATGTCTGGTTTCTTGGTCAGCGGGTCGTTCTTGTTCTCCTTTCCTCCCAAAATAGAATCCAGATAGTGTAATTTGGGCATGTCATAAGCGTAGCGTACTTGATTGGGAGCCGTTTGATGCAACGGCGGACAAGTCCAGTCTTTCGTAGTGGGAGAGCCGCATCCAGTGGCGCACGTCGGGCGGGCGCACGCACAGGATGTTGCGGAGCACGTAAATCTCGAACTTGTCGAAGTTGCGGTCGATGCTGGCGCACAGCAGGGTCTCGAGCTGGTGCGTGCCGGACTCGATCTCGTCCTTGGCCGCCTCGGCCGGGTCTACCTGCTTCTGCGCATCGCCTACGCCACCGCCGCCCCGGGAGGCCTTGGGCGGCTTGAAGCCGAGGGTGGCCGGGGGCGCGTTGAGCAGCCCTTGCTCGACGCTGTTGAGGGCGCGCTCAGCGAGGATATTTATGCTGTTGATTATGTCGTCGATCAGACTCTGTGGTATCCCAGGTAAACGTTAGTACGGGTCGGCTTCGGATTCTTGGCATGCGCTGGGAGAATACTGACGACTGGCGGATATCCGAAATGCTCTGTCAAAAGCTCGGTATCTGAAGTGGCGGAGGTCATGATGGGCGCATTGTTAATCTCGTCGTGCCGTCCGCCGCCGTCGTTCGCAGAGTTGCTCAGGACTTAATTCGGTGATTAATGACGATGAGACGCGACGCGATTTGATGTATCGATAAGTCAATATTTGGGTTTGGTGGTGGGGTGAAAAAATGCAGTCTCAGCCTCAATTGGATTAGGTCGCATCCACCATGCACAGCGGACGGAAGGTCCCGGTCACGGGCTAAGATTAGATGAGGCGTTCAGCTGTGGCTCATCTGCTCACTCCCTTACTCGCCCCCTTTTAACGTTTGTCGTGTCGGCATACGTCATACCAACTGACTTAGACCCATATCATGTATCTACGTACACGGGGCAATTACGAATCATTTAACAAAATGTCGAACTATCGAAGTTACAACATCGGTCTACTCGTTAATGTATACATTTTCTCACCGTCTATCTTCATAGGCAATTGGGAATCGCCAGGATGACAGACTGGAAAGGTATCGTGAAGAATGGCTGGCACCCTGAGAAGGAAGGGACATCTTTGAAAGATCAAATGGTAAAAGAACTTCGTCTATCAATTCGAATATACCATTCGGCATGTATTAACACAATTAACAGAAGGGTCTTATCGGAAGAGGAGAAAACTCATCCTCTCCTACTTCTAGCAGTCACTCTGCCATGCCTATATCCTCACTACGTGATCCCTCATCCTTCGGTCCTCCCCCGAAGCACGTCGGATCCGGAGCTCAGAATCCAGCATCAGCTACACCGCCGCAACATCAGTCACACGTCAGGCAAATGTCTGGCGTTCAACAATCCGAAGAGTCTCCTATTGAAGCAAAGCCGTACCAAATGAACACCACGGGATTATCAACATCACATCTCCCACCGCCACCCGGACGAATAGGTAGCCCAGAACGACGAGATTTTGCCCTCCCTCCACCCATTTCAGCCAAACCAAAAGGGCCGCCCTCACTACCTCCTCGTCTCCCGCCACGAAGCGGAAACACGTCTCCGGTCCAGAGGCAGAGCCCAGTTTCCACCGGGAATAGCCAATCCCCCGGCTACCTAAACCAAGGAGCCATCAGCCGACTAAGTGCAGCAGGAATCTCAGTGCCAGGGCTAGGAATCGGAAAAGCTCCCCCGCCGCCTCCCAACCGATCACCCAATACTTCCCCATCCGGGGGGTCGTCGCCGACAAAAACATCCAGCGGGCGGATGAGCGAGCTGCAGAACCGCTTCTCGCGCTTCGGAAGCAGCTCTCCTAAACAAGAACCTACATCAGCTCCGGCCCCAACCGTGCCATCATCGAAGGGCACCACGTGGACAGAGAAGAGGTCGGCGATGAAGACGGCAGCCAGTTTCCGGAAAGACCCCGCGTCGGTGTCGTTTGCAGACATGAAAGCCGCCGCCGGCACAGCACATAACTTCCAGCAAAGACACGGGGATCAAGTGGCATCGGGTATGAAGACGGCAAATGGGTTAGGGCAACGATTTGGTATTTTCGAGAAGAACAGTGGGCAGGGATCATCGGGATCGGGATCATCAATGGGCCAAATTTCAGTGATTGCTGGAAAGAAGCCGCCCCCTCGGCCACCGACGAAGAAGCCTCAATATTCCACCGCAGATATCGAGACGAGTGCCCCGGCTCCGCCACCTATACCGATAGGAACGAGACCAAGATTCAACTGAGACAAATGATGAATATCATTGAATGAGGGCATGCATTATTACTGGCGCTGGGAGTACGAGAAAAGCAGATAGATAGTCACATATTATGGTCACTTGATGGAGTTGCTCTGAAGTTTTGCAGGCACTGGCAATAAATTGGTATTTTTTTTTTCATGGACTTAGGCTTCGGCTGCACAATGTACCGGGTAGTATTCGTAAAAAACGAACCTATGTGAATAGGCCTAAATTTCGCGTTCCGGGGGGATAGAGAGAAAAAAGAGGGCGTCAAATCGTTTGGTGCAAGTCGTGTATAGCATTCATTAAAGGTTTTTCTGTCCTAATTATTAGGCCTTTAAACCTTCATCTCATCCAGACCGTGCTTCCAGATGACGACGTAGGGGGTAACACCATCATCGCGGTAGTTGAGGAGGACAACCCTGTGGTTTACATATTAATATACGATTTATTACACGGGATAAGGGAAGTACTCACATTCCGTCAACATCCATACTCTCGCCGGTGTAAAACTCGTAGTCCTTGAAGTTGCTGACGATCTTCTTCGCAAAGCCCTGGGCCTTGGTCTGGAAGTCCTTGATATCTTCGTCGGAACGGCCACTGTCCTTCAAGTGCTTGGCAAGTCTCTTCATGTAACCTATACGCGCGATGCTTAGTCCATATTCATCCACTGTTGCTCTAGGATTTTAACAACACATAGGTATCTTACTCTTGAGATAAGACAAGTACGAGGCCTTGTCGAACTGGGTGGGTTGGAGGCGGAAGGAGTGAATGATGTTGTTGACCTTCTGGGCAGAGTCTTCGGTGCCCTCATCAGCTTCCTCGGCAGAGGCGTTGGCACCAGTGTCTACACAAATCTGTCAGCATTCGAGTTTTCTCGTAGGTAGAATATAGCCCCGAAAGCCCAAAGAGCATAAACGTACCAACATGGACGGCGCCGATTTCAATCATAGCACAGTCAGCTTCATAGGCAATCCCGTCGATCTCCTTCAGCGGGAAGGAGTCGGACAGGAGCTCGTCCTTCGACTCAGTAAGAGCGTCCTATAAAAGAGGGGTTCTTAGTATAACATTCACGATATGTATCTCGACGCATTATTGGTGAATAACATACTCTGAAGATAATCATGTTGGCGGTGGTGACAGAGAGTTACGATGAACGATAGACGAGGAGAAGAAGAAGTGGTTGTCGAAGGTTGACGATAGAAAATTATCAAGTAGATGGAAAAAAAGAAAGACGGCTTTTGCGACGGATAATGAGGGGCAGATTTTCCACTGGCGGGAGAGACCCTCAAAATTTTGGGCAGGAAAGTGGGAGACTTCGAATGGAGGGGCGGCCGAGCTAAACCTAGTTTGGCGCCTCGATTAGATCTAGATTTTTTTGCTCCGTATTTTTTCCATGAGGAAAATCATTAGGTGGACCGTGCATATAGTGTTGGACCTCGACATTATGTAAGACTGTATCCACCTAGCATTGAGGTTAACTATTGCATATTTTGTACATCCTATTTTGAATCTGGGATATTTTAACACGACTCGATTCCTGTATTTCCATACGGTTGGTTCTTATATCCGTAATCACATACATATTTTCCTAAAGATCTTAGAGAGGCACAGCTTTGATTACCTAAATTAATTTCAGTTGCTTAGGCTATTGCGCAGGCAGACAGGTTTTGGATTCGTTTTAATGTTGATATCGGATTTATGAGGCTTTGTACTACTTGAAGAAATTGTGTATTATGCAGATCCATCAGAGCTAAATCCAGCCTTAAAGATGTATCAGTACAACAAAACATTTTGCCACTTCCCTAACACCTAAAGGCTAACATCTAGACGGGAATATGTATACTTGACATGGTTTGTAAGCTATTCGGGATTCGGGAGCTTACCTAGTACATAACCTTGGTCCTTAGTAGATCAAATCCAATTGTAAATTCTCAGTATAATGAGCCTCCTTTGAATCCATCAACTTATTCGTTTTTAATCGCTCAAAAGGTTTAAAGACTTGAATCGGAGGCCTCGGTCGTCGTCCATACGACAAGTACAAATTACCACTTGGGCAATTGCACATTCTACGTACGAGGTCCGAAGATTCGGCGAAGAAACAGGTGATCTCGGACATTGACGGATAACGGGTAGCCGAGATTGATAAAATTGATAAATTGATTAAAGGGGGTCCCACTTTTAGTCCTTAAAATCCACTGACAATGAGATGATGACGGACCACTTAGCTGCCACTAAGTACAGGTGAGAACCCAATTAGCATTTGCGCCTCGGACGCGCCAAAACTTTATCCTCTCTCTCAAATACATACATAATTCAACTCCCTACAACCTTAAACCTTCGAGAGCTTATCTAGCTACTTTACACTCCTTTCTTTTTCATCGCGACGATCCTTCACTCTCCCCCGCCGCCCTTACTCAACCCAGTACCACCCTATTCTTTTTAACTTCTTTTTCTAATAATACACCAAATCTAATAATTCTCGCGCCTGGCAAACCCCGTCATGGCTACGAATATGACGTCCACCACGGACCTTCCGCCGCTCCCGGCGTATAACGTCGTTGTAGCACCAGACCTAATCTCCTGGCTACCTGACTTCTATCTATCTATCATCGCGCCGACACTCGCGTACTGGGTCATCTCCATCTTCTTTCACATCATCGACACCTACGACGTCTTCCCACAATACCGCTTGCATACGCCCGCCGAGATTGCTCAGCGCAATAAGGCCTCGCGATACGAGGTCCTACGCGATGTGCTCTTCCAACAGGTCATCCAGGCTGGCATGTCCTTTGTTCTAGGCATGACGGATCCGCCGCAATTCACGGGAATGGAAGAATATGATCTTGCTGTTTGGGCCACGAGGGTCCGTGTGGCGCAAAGAGCTCTTCCTGGCCTGTTAGGCGTGCTCGGAATCAACGCCGCCTCCGTGTCTAAGAACATGGCTGTCTCGCACCCTCTCCTAGCCGGCGTCCTTGCTGGTGGACACTATCCTTTCCTTACCGAACTTGCCGGCTCCGATGGAATTGCGGTACCTACTTTTGCTACTTGGGAGCTCCTAGTAGCCAAGGTTATCTACTGGGGCATCATTCCAGCCTTGCAGTTATTGCTTGCCGTCACCGTCCTCGATACTTGGCAGTACTTCCTTCACCGCATAATGCACCAGAATAAGTGGCTCTACAGTTCGTGACCCTGATCTCCTTTAATCCTGGTAGTAGAAAATAGCGACTAATAAACTTACAGCCACGTTCCACTCGAGGCATCACCGACTTTATGTTCCGTACGCTTACGGAGCTCTGTATAACCATCCGTTCGAGGGTTTCCTTCTCGACACGGCTGGCGCTGGGCTAGCGTACAAGGTTGCGTTTATGACGCCCAGACAAGGAATCTTTTTCTGGGTTATGTCTTCGATCAAGACAGTCGATGATCATTGTGGATACGCCTTGCCTTGGGACCCTCTTCAGCACATGACCTCGAACAATGCCACCTACCACGATATCCATCACCAGAGCTGGGGTATCAAGACAAATTTCTCCCAGCCCTTCTTCACTTTCTGGGACCAGCTATTGGGAACCATGTGGCACGGCGATACTTCGCTAAAGTACGAACGATCCAGGACTAGGGCCCAGGAGTTCTTGGAAGCTGAGGCCAAGAAGACATCCGAGAAAGCTCAATAGACAACTCGTCACCTGTTTTGCACCGATTTTGGTGTGTACATTCGCTGTATCATCCTAGGGACGTTGGGGTTATTGTTCTTATTCTCCAAGGCGCGACGGGGTATTCTGGATTGAAGGTTGAAGTGATATGAGACCTATACACTCGGGGAGCATGGGATGGGCGTTTCTTTTGAGTCTACCACTCTGACTCGGCAAGGCTACTAAGGGTATCGGGCTAAGTTTCTGATCTCACGCCTTGCAAAAACCTGCATGCCTTTGCGTGTTTGAATGTAGCACCAGGCCCTACATATTACTCGACACGATTGATGCGGTAAACGAAGAGCCGGTTCAAGTGAAGTGGAGGAACGATATGGCGTTAATGTTGGATGTCGCGAAACTCTGGATGCATGGCACTTGACTCCAGACGGTCATTGCCATAGCTCCTCGTAATTAATAATACCACTCAACCTCATTCGCTTTTACATTACGCCCCCTACATTATCTCGGAATATATGTGAAAATTTTGAATTGGATTCGAAAAGATGAAATCCTCCTCGAGGTTCTCGTGGCTACTTGCATTCAGACCAACATATCCGGCATATTAGTAGTGACAAACATCTCAGCTACCTACCCCTTCATATGGTACAATTAAGATTTTTAAATCAATTCGAATCCTATCCAAATATAACACCAAGAAAATTACCTATCCCTTGCTTCGCGCTCAAGGGAGGATGACGACCTACCTAAATTGTGAAGCGCTTACCTGCATGTTCCTTAATATCCCCGCATCAGATGTGGCGCGGAGCTGAAATAAAAGACGCAAATCAGCAACAAATACTTTCGTAAACAGGGCTTCTTCAGCTCATCCTCTCTCATTTCGTCTCATTCCGTTTTATTAGTGTAAGCGTAAGACTCGCCAATTGACTGAAACGATGGCGAAGAGCGCCCTACCCGTAATCCCGCGGGTCGTCTTCGGCGTCGTCGAGCCTGCTATGCTGTACGTACCTACTCACCAGTTCTGAATTGTCTTGCTCGTTCCTGTAGGTTATTAGGTATTGTACCTATATAGTTTACTAGAGGGCTTAAACTACCTAGCTACCAGTAGCTAACTGCACCCGCAGCGTATACGCCTACAAAGCATGCCACGACAACCCCGCCGCCTTCTACGCCGCGCAAGCCCCGCCCTTCCCGCCCTTCCCGCCCTCCCCCCGCAGGCCCTAGTGCTCCTCCTCCAGCTCACCAACGTGTTCCTGCTCCTCGCCGGCCTCGCGGTCCTCTGCAGCTGGACCGCGCACGCGAGCGTCGCCCGCTGGTACCTCGTCGCCGTCGCGCTCGCCGACTACGGCCACGTCTGGGCCTGCTACCGCGGCGTCGGGGCGCGCGTCTTCTGGGACACGGCGGCCTGGAACGACATGCTCTGGGGCGCCGTGGCCGGCAGCGCTGCGCTGAATGTCCTCAGGTGGGCGACGCTGCTCGGGGCTTTCGGGCGGGTGCGGGGGCCGCGGGGGCCGCCGGCGCCGGAGGGTGCTTAGGTAATGGGCCGAAGGAGGAAGGGGCGATGGGGTGGGGTGAGCCGCGCGTGTTTGCGCGGGTTTTTGGGTGTCGTTCGAGGGTTGGGGGTTGTGTTGAGGTGGTGTTGTCTTCGAGTCTCCTGCTCCTGGGTGGTGCTGGGGAGACTTCGGTTCATTAGCCCCTTGACTTGGCATGTAGTTGTACACGCCGTGGATTGGTATCATATAAGTTAGTTTATTAGAGCCCATGCTAATGAAAGGCATATCTTAAGTATTAACTATCTATTTTATATCTGTTAAAATAAGTCTATATATCGCACGTGCTATTAAGAGCATGTAGCTGTGTTGTTTAGACAAACTTTCCATCGTTTATGTGAGTATATATAATTGTCTGACGAGATCTTGAGAGCCTCAATGCGAGGAACACGTTGGGTTTCATCAGGCATAATAGCAAAAAGAACAATGCTTGTGAATTTGGATTGATGTAATTACCGCCTACTTTACAAATATGAAAGTTAAGAGAAACGAATGAGCCCCTGAACATACCTTGTGTCAAATGACGTTTGGTAAGCATTCATTAAACAAAGTGACTTTGCCTATGTATTGTGTCTAATCAGTAGTCCCCATTGTTTACGAGCTCAGAGGCAGAAGTTACATATGCAAACCAGGCTTCTTTGGACGAGATACTAAGGTTAGTGTAGCTTCGAGGTCGTCGAAAAGGGGTAGAGGTGGCGTATTCGGCCAATTTATATCGAGCTTCAAACGTTTTGGGAAACAGCAACGAACTTAGCATTTTAAATATATCATAGGATAAAAAGAAGAGTTAAAATCATTAGACCTCTGTTAATATTAATATAACTATAGCAAAAAACTATTGACGTTTAACCCAGATTCATGCCTTCGGCCTTGTTGTATACCTACTACACAGCATTGGGCCATTATTATTCCCATCTATTAGTGTCAGGTTCAACCCTGAAAGCTTTCATATATCCCAGAGGCTTTCCCTCATAGATATGTACCTAGGTACGTATAAAGTTTGTACCCATAACGGCTAAATTGGGAGATATAAGAGCCACGACGCTACAATATGCAAAAAGTAGAACTCCACCAAGTCGAGATCTCGGTCGTCTTATACTACCTTATCCAGGGCTGTACCGTAGCCCTCTAGATAAGGCTTCTACTGAAAGGATGGGTATCCTTTCGAAGCGTACGCTGATTTAAAGCCCCCTCTCGATAGCTGCGCCACCATGATTGGGACTCGTAGGATAAACTGTGATTCGTAGGACTAAACTGTGATTCGTAGGACCGGACTGGTAAATATGAAAATAGGTGACCGCTCAGCCGAGGAATCGAACGTACGCCCCTGCTTAACATGCCAAACTGTAACGTCGGAGTATAAGAGCCACACCGCTACACCACATAGAATGTGGGCGTTGCCAAGTGAGAGTTTCACCGCCTTATACTGCTTTATTAAGAGCCGTACCGTGTTGATCCGTCATTATGGGGCTTTTCTAATGGGTGGGGTATGAGGAGTTTTATGTGCGGTTAGCAATACAACGAGTCCTTATATAAGTAGTATCCCACGAGAACCCACGCAAGAGTCCTTAAGGTCTAACCTCCGCTTTTAACGAACGGACCAAGTTCGTTACCAGCTTTTATCCCTTGCCATGTATTTATTCCCTGATTCAAGTGTGCTAATACAAGAGCTTTTCGATTCTTATTTAAATGAGGTGGATGCGAATTAAATCCTTGATCGTTGATTGGTCAGAATTGGGGGGCAAGTGGATGTTGAAGATGCCGATTTTAGGGACCCTTGCGTGGGTTCTCGTGGGATAGGGGCTAAATAGCTATGTGAGACTGTTAAGAGGGCATACATGTGGAGAGTGAATTAGGTACCTACTTAAGTAATAAAGATTACTATGTGCTCCAAATTACCTTATAGGTTATTATAGCTAGTGATCAGTCTATAGTACTTAGCTATAATACTCATACAAATTACGTAGCGGCACCGCGAAGAGATACGCCCAGCCGAAGGAAGATGATAATGTCTTTGTGTAGTTATAAGATGTTGGACATGTATCTACCTACATATAACACTTTGCATTTAGGGTAAAAGATAAGCCTTAGGCTGATTCACTTGGTGTACTTTTGAGTAGGCTCTAAAATATCCTTCTACCTAGGTATCTAAGGTAACGGTTTCCCTGTGTTGATATTAGACATGATCGTCATGTTAAGAACTAACAGTGAAAGCGATCTAGGAACTCGACATCGGAAAGCCGCTAGCTATATGTATAAAGGGGCTTTCGGCTCTAAAGATCTTATATGGATTCGAACGTTAATAGTAATACATTAATATAGCTAACAGCGAGCCTCCTGCTATTATGTCTCACTATGTGACACCTCTTTCGCGCATAAATAGTGTGGTGATTTTTAATAGAAAAACTTCACCGCAAAACATCGTCATGTTCTTGATGATTTGTTAGAACATAAAGAGTTTACTATACGCTTATTTTGCTTCCTAATTAACTAGATATTATTTCAATCATTTGAATATTGTCTATTAGATGAGGACTTCAGTAAGAAACGGGCAATATCAAAGGTTGCCTAAATACATATGAGTTGCGTCGACTACTTGAAGAATATAACGACAAAAAGGGGGTTCATGGCCTCTTGGCGTTTGTCCCAATCATATTGAAAACATATAGTAGTTGAGAGTTCACGCATACGTCTCTCATGATGGGTGTGCCGTACATAGGTACCTAGGTAGATAGTCTATCTATCGGGGTAGCGTGTTGTACTTGTTAATGATGGTTTCACGGATCCGGCAGAATCTCAAACACTACGATGCGGTCCGCTTGGTAACACCTCGGTGGTAACAAGAACAGCAGAGCCTCAGTGGAGAAAACTCTGCGCCTTCCGTCACTGCGGTAGCTACGCTGTATGCGAAATCTTCTTAATAAATACTGTCGAAAAATACAGCAGCCCAAACGAGAGATCTTGCAGGCTACGAGATACTGTAAGAATATTTTTTAAAAAAATGGCTAGGAAAGAAACACAATGCTAGACAGCCATACTCGTATCTTGTAAGAATGCCCTCTGTACTACGAATGTCCCATAACGACACATCACTGGAACCCACGAACACGCCAAACAGGTTGGAGTAGAGCTGTTTGGAGGGACACTAAAGCAATCCATCATTTCGGTGTCATGGTAGCCACATCGACCTGTTGAAGCAAGCGCGGGGCTTCTTACCTCCCACTGAGTCAATTCCAAATGCTTTCGGTGCTCTCGGAACTAAGGCCGCGTAAGAATGGAAAGGAAGGATCACCTCCAAGGACATGATGGGCAAGATATTCTTAGCAACTTCAGCCGTATGAAGTATCAAATGAGAGAATGCCATATACGACGGCCCATCTGCAGGTCCCTCGTGGACCTGTGATGAAGTTTCGGAAAAGAGGGTGCAGATAAGCGTCGCTACAGATGCGTGCCTGAGTACAGTAGACGCATGAATAGTGAGACACAGCTCCGCAATATCCGTTGCTGATGGTGGGAATATCAAGCTATTCGACCACCATACCGAGGCAAATCCTCTAGCTAGAACTAGGCAAATCTGGATTTTAACGTCGGTTAGAACGCTTTGTCTTTAGTGCTTATATCTACACCACAAGCTACGTACAAAAGCGATGTAGTTCGATAATTGATGCTTCGATATGACCTGGGCATGAGAATCAGCTCTTGGTAATCCTCGTCTAATGAGTCCTTTTCCAAAGCTTAACGTAGAGAGTGGTTTGAAGACAGGGCTACCTTTCAGCTAGAAGGGATCTATGTCAGATTATAGGCTATGATCGATGCTGACAGCGACGGAGGCGACGCATGGTGCCTGCATGGTGCCTGGATAGCGTCAACAAAGGACAAAAAGTGCATTTCTCCTAGAATTCTTAGCCACCTAAGTAAGACTGCATTGTTGACAAGACGCCTCATGGATCTAGAAGAAGCAATGTTTACAACCACGTCAGCGCGGGCGTTGGCTAGTCTAGACTCGTGAAGATGCGGTCAAGAGGATTTGGTGAACCTTAGCTCTTCTCGGAGATATGAAGATCTCGCGAGGGCCGAAGACTCATTCGCGTTGATGAATCATGACATAGGTGTATATTTGCTTTTTCACAGATAGGCAACAAGAATACCCCCCCACGCCAAGTAGGAATAATTGCTAATCTCTCTTGTTAGCTCCAGAGTTTTGAAGAACGATGTTTTGACACTAGCGAAGCTGAGACATCCTTCGGGTAATGGGTATTGTCTCTTGGCGTCAAATGACCACAAGGACCACAACGTAGTAATCGCCGATGGTAGTACCTGGGGAAACCCCATCATACTAGCGTCGGGATCTCGTCAAGCTAGGATCAGGACGTGATGATGTGTCGAATATCGTCGAATACATATGTACAATCACGCCGCTGGCCCGGCAACTTGGGCACTAAGCTTAGCGAGCTTCCAGAAGCGGCGCCTCGTCTAGGGTTACACACAAGCTGAGACGGCTTTAGTATGTAGATCGTGATGTTTAGCCGGCAGGCCGGTTACGGTCTGCCCTCTGAAGAAACGAAGAGGCAACCGAAAAAAATATCCTAGCCTGCGATTCAGCTCTGCTGGGCCTTTTGCTCTTTAACAATTCCATTTACTAGGTATTTCGGCTTTTGGCTTAAGCCATAATGCAAGCCACAGCTGTCACTTTACGAAACCCCATGATTCCTTATGCCGAAACCCGGGCTCACCGTAATTATTCATCATGTGCGTGCCTGGCTATTTTGACCCCCCTGTGAGGACCCGCATATATCTCATTCTCGCGAACTTATCGCCAAGACTTTAAGTGCTACGCGTAAAGGGAGCGTGGTAGGAACGCGTGCAACATTGAAATCTAAATGGAAATTATGTTGACGAAGTTCGCGTACGTTGCTTTTTTTCAACGTTTGCCTCAAACGAATGGGTCCAGAGTAAATTGATATTATATGTAGGTACGTAAGAAAATGTTTTATCCATTAGTGAAATGACTCGAGCTGAGCTTGATCGACTACCGAATGAATTTATTGTTTCATTTTGCCGGGTTGTCCCTTGTTGCCTCACATCTGCCATGTACTTCGAGAGAAAAGCAATGTGATTCGAGATACCGTCACCATCCATCATTGGCGCAATATGAGGTAGGTATGTATTATTTGTTGGCATACGTGTAAACGGATGAACCAATGAGATAAGAATAATATATCTGTAAACAATAATGAAATTGACACACTCAAGCGAACGAAGCTGTCATTTGTTTATTGTATGCCGTTCTGAAACATGCTCTGGTCTGGAAGGCAGTTGGCTTGATGTCGTGAATTGGTTGTGATAGGTTCAAATTTTATTAGAAATCTGCTAAAAAGTTGTAAGCTCAAATCTTGAACTCGAACTGGAGAAATATGGAGGAATGTGATTATATGCAGCTAGTCGCAATTGGGTTTAGCGCAGGTACCAGCTGCATGGTACTTCATGCAAGCCACTAGCGCCCCCTATTACATAATTGAAGTTTTTACTAATCTGTAGAGTAAAATTTCTGTTAAAACTGCTAAAACGTGTTCATGTTGGCGACCGCCGACTCCACAAAGCAGAATGCCGAAACATGCATATTTTACATATATGCCGCTTCCTTGATCATTATCTCCGGGGATTGAATTGACAAGATTCGGTTTTACATAATATTGCCCTATTCTCGAAACTAGGTAACTAGAGAAGTGTAGGTACCTAATAAATCAATGATCGAGAAGAACCTTGGTATCACTTGCATGCGGGTTGTTTAAGGTGTTCCCGTAATAGTAGCACGATTTCGGAAATATTCACATAATCCACAGTATTACTTGTCAGGCTTTGAATCAGCCGACTTTTTACCGGAGCTTCGCACCTGAAGTCAGGGACTTTTAAAAAGAATCGTACTTTTAAAAAGAAAAC